>CM076579.1:1337302385-1337607466 GCA_034641835.2 Pinus albicaulis | reverse complement strand
ATAATACCTCATCCGCGAAGGGCTTGATGCTATAGGGAAGGCGGCACTGCTGGCTGACGCGGAGATCTCGTCCTTGGTGAAGCCACCCGATGGTGTATGGATGTGGGTAAGCTGTGGTCGGCAAGCCCAACCGCTTCACGGCGTCTGCTGAAATGAGGTTCTTTTGGCTCCCATTGTCGACAATGAACTGTACAGGGGAGCCCTTTACCCACATCTGGGAGTGGAAGAGACGTTCCTCCTCTTCTGGATCTTCCGGTTCCTCCTTCTGGACCTTTGTAGTGGCAACAGTGGCGTTGGGCTCCGCATCAATAATCTGTTTCCCTTTTTCATTCCCCTTTTCAGGTTCTGATTCGGAGTCGGAGCATGCATCTGACTCAGAAGCCCTCATCTCGGCCACTAGCGACTGCTTAGCCCGACACTCACTTGTGTTGTGAGTGGAGCTCTTATGGAACTCACACCACTTTCCCGTGTCCTTCTTTGGCTTTACGGTGTTGTTCTTTTCTTGTGGCTTTGGTGGGTTGTCTTTAGCCACCATGCCTTGGATCTGTCCTTTGTTCTGCGGTTTGGAAGCACCTTTTCCTTGCTTTTGATTCGCAGATCCAAAGTCTCGCTTCTTCTGTTTGAATTTCTGCTCAATCTTGGCCGCATACCGGTATGCCGTACCAAGCGAGGAGATGTCGAGGAACTCCATTTCCTCCTGAATGTGTTGTCACCCGAGACGGTACAAATCTTAACTGGGTATTTCTCTGATCAACAATTTTAACATACCCAACTTTGGCGAGGGTATAGAACAGATTTCGTCGAGGCTCCTTTTTATCTTGATCCCTTTGTTGTCTTGACGTGGTCATTCATATGTACTTGTCATACCAGCTTACGGAGATAGTACTATTCCTTGATGGCGTCTCGGAAAGAATTCCAAGTTGGTACGGCCGAGAACAGAGAGGGTTCTGTCTGGTCCTTGTTCTCACAGTAGGTTTCCCACCAGTCCTTAACATGGGGGGTAGCTTTGAGGAGTGCAAAAATAATCTTCTCCCGGTCTGAAAAGTCATGAACCTAGAAATATCCTTTTAACAGATTCAACCATCTTTCTACGGCATCTGCGTCTATTTGACCCTGAAATATGGGAATGTCAAAATTCACCTGCAAAAGGAGTAGCGCCTCCCGAGTGGTTTTTGGATGCGGATGCGCCGCCGGTGGGTAACTTCGTTGGAAGGATCTGAACAAAGTTATCCATCATCACATTCCTTTGTTTTTCGAGGCCTCCTCGAACAATATTTTGATAGGATCTCCTACTCCCTGTCTTTCTTTTGTCCCCATGGGCGTCGAGTCGAGGTTGCGAAGTGGAAGTCTTTACAAAGGTTCCACGGATCGGCCTAAACATATACCCCGACCTCGTTGAGGACATGCAAAGAAGGATCGAGAAAAAGCAGACCGCTCTGATACCACTGATCCGGATTTATGCAGGAACGCAACAGAATAAACACATAACCATAAATACAGAGATGCGGCGGAAATAACACTTCATTTCATTAATATCAAAGAACTGAAATTTGCTTACAGACAGAATGGAAATAAAACTAGCTAGGGCGCTGGTAGCTATCTCTGAGAAGAGATGTGGCGGCTACAGGCCTCTGAACTGAGTTACAATGAGGCTCGAGGGCCTATTTATTATTTAGAAACAATGGGAAATCCTAAACAACCAAAACCTTAACCCTAGGAGATGAAGCGCCAAAACTATGGGCCCCGTTTGGGTAAATTGGTGTTTCAACTTCCCAGGGGCGTAACTTTGGCATACGATCTCCGTTTGACGCGTACCATACCTCGTTAGAAAGATCTATCCGAGGACTACAAATTTGGAACGGGAAACATCGGTCCATGGACCCATTTTGCCCTCCGTTTTCCCAAAAAACGTCGTTTAGGGCCTCAAATAGGCTCCGGAAGTTTAGGACCCGAAAAACTGCTAAAAATAGTAAACTGTGCCGAAACTGAAAAACTGAAATAGACAATGGTGGAGCCCCAAGTGGAATAGGCGGGTGACCACCAATATCCACCTGGATCACAAAACATGGTAATAATTTTGTTTTTTCATCCATTGATTGTCTAACACAGTATTTGCATATTCTTACCATTCCTATTCAGTGCATTGCTCCACAAGAGGGCAAGCTTTTCATTGAGCTCCATGGTCAACATTGGGCCAAATTGTATGATGTAGACAACCATCTCTTATATGGCCTTGGGCAAGTGTTTTATTTCATGTATGTTCAGTTGATGTACCTAGCCATTTGCTATTTATTAGTAGATGTCATGACATACACAATTATCCATGTAACAAAAAACAACTTGCCATGTAATTTTCTAAAGCAGCAGTTTAAAAAACTGCATTGTCACTATTGGGAAAACTATTGGTACCTTCTTGCACCACATGAAACCTTCATAATTTTCCTCATTTTGATGCTGATCATGATTTCATTTTCTGATATTTATCTTATTTGTATTGGAAGCATGATTGGGAGAGAGACACATGAGTTGGATGTGTCCTTTGGGGAAGAGGATTCCCACACTTTTTGCATTGCATGTTCTAAAGGGAGCATGAGAGGAGATATGGACACCACAGCCAAACACTTGTTTCCTTTTGTTGAGGTGGGCCATGTGATTGATGGGATGCCATATGGTGATGATTTCCTATCCATCACATATGGGTTGATTTGGGCCAGCTTGATTCACAACGTTGTAGGAGAGATCTTTGAAGATCTAGTCTTTATCTTGCCTCTTAAGGGCAATATTATTGCAGCCCAAGATCAACAAACACTCTACACTTATCATAATTGGAGAGGAGGATAGTGTGGGGTAGGCTCCTATGTCTACCATGTTAATATTTTCAGCCCACCTACATTGCATGAACTCAAGGTGGAGGAGAATTTTCTGGAGTTGCCATGTTGGGAGGTGACTCATTTTATATGGATGATTGCTTGGGGATGGAGGATCCACTTGGGAAAGATGTTTTCCCAATACATTTCAGTCTCCATGCCTTGGGAGGCAGCTTCTTAGTTCTATCATTTCAGTTGCTTGAGGACAAGCAACATTTGGGAGGGGAGGACTGTAATATTCCAAAATTAGCATATAGCTAATTGGAATATTAATTTTTTCTCATGTCACTTAGGAGATAAATAAATGGGTAAGGAGGCCCATAAATTGCATAAAATCCGTCATAGTATGCAAAGGGATCATTAGAGGAGCTGGATTTCACACCCTCATGTGTGAAAGAGGACATTTGCATGAGGACAAGGTCAAGTTTGACCAAGTCAACAACACTGGGATAGGAGGTGGAGAACACTTAGAGAGACAACGCAGTACGAATGGGAGGAAGACTCTTTGGTGGAGGAAACCATAATGAGTCGGACCCATGGTGAGAGGGCTTCCATTTGTTTAAAAGGAGTGCAAGGCTTCCATTGTTATTCATGTTGGTGATTATTGATTTTATGGTCTATTTAGACTTTGTGCATTCTCTTGTTGTTTAGCAGAGTTGCAGTGCTGCTTAGCACAAGGCATTCCTGTTTAGGAACTCATTCTCCTTTCAAGAGAGGCCTCTTGGGGGAGCTTTCTCTTCATTTCTCCACATTCAGGCTTGAGGCCAAGCATCCTCCTTCAGCTACAATGCAGTTTCTGTTTAGAGCTGGGTTGTGTTGCAGGGTGTTGCAGTGGAGGTTACTGAACACCACTTCATGTGCTTATTTTTTAGAGGAGGAAGCCTTCTATCCTTTGGAGGATCATTTAGGAAGATCTCTGAGCATATTTCACCATCCTTGGCATCAATCCAACCATTTCCATGATCTATAGCGCAGTCCCTCTCATTGACTGCGTTATTTTCATTGAGCATCTGCAGTGAGGGTTGCAGTGTTTGTTTGGAGGGTCATATCTTCAGTGTTTGGATAAGCCTTTCACTTGGAAGATCCATTGGAGG
Organism: Pinus albicaulis; assembly: GCA_034641835.2. Lineage (NCBI taxonomy): Eukaryota > Viridiplantae > Streptophyta > Pinopsida > Pinales > Pinaceae > Pinus > Pinus albicaulis. Next base: position 1,337,603,505 of record CM076579.1, on the reverse strand, counting down.
AGGTCTATTCATCTTGTGAATCATCTACAACCATCTCCATCCAGTTCTTGAGTTGCAACTGCTACTCAGCCCTGCTACTCCGGCAATTTTGCCATTTTGTATATTTCAGCCAATCCTTCCAGGATTGACTTGATATTGTTTTTCAGGGGTTAGAGCTTTGCTCCCCACTTTATTTGAGCCATACATTTCCATATCTATGTATTGAAATTATTTCTGTAGTAGTGCCTCCTATAAACTGCGCAGTCATAGCCTTGGGTTTTCTATATGTAGCAGTGTTCTTAATTTTCTTGTACATGTTCTATTGAGGCTTGCATTGCCTAGCTTGAGTGATTTTTTCCTCAAGGATTTGTACTCTTTTGCTTCTATAAGATCAATTTGATGGCTATTTGGATCTTCTCATGAATTATGTATTGATATAACGCTGCTACTCCAATATGTGTTGTTGCATTGCTGCATCTCCAACTTTGGAACATCTTAAGCTATTCTTATTGTTGTAGAATTTCCCTATTTTGGAACATCTTAAGACTGCAACTGAACCTCTAATCCAGCAAGAATTTATCAAGCAGGAAGGTTTGGATCTAAAAAAAGAGAAAGAAAAATTTTTCGCAGCTCGCAAAGATGTTGTTGAGGCAGAGGCGTCTACTTCGTAGCCACCGGGAGACCTCAAGGAAAATGAGGGGGTCAAGCCCTTTTTACAGGCATGTGTGAAGTTGTTGCACAACCCAAAGGCTGTGGAGAATCTTCAGGCATTAATAGATATTTTCGTAGCATGACCTAGCCTCCCTCTGAAAATCAAGGACGTACACAAACTATATAGATATAAGAAACGCACTGGTAGGGAGATGTGGTTGACTGCGCAGATCGGTGATTACAAGATGGATCAGGTTATTTTGGAACTAGGGTCAGATGCGAATGTATTACCTAAATAGACTTGGCAACAAATAGGGGAACCTAAGATGGAATGGTCCACTATCCAGCTGCATATGACCAATCAGCAGAAGATCATACCCTTGGGGAGACTATCGAAGGTCGTGGTGGATATCGCAGGGGTGAAGGTCGAGGCTGATTTTGAAGTAATTCAAATTGTAGAAGATGCAGACCCCTACCCTCCACTCCTAGGTTTGGACTAGGCCATCGATATGGGAGGCATCATTAACCTAAAGAATAGAAGCATGGTATTTTAAAATAACGGTACAAGAGTAATAGTAACATTAGATCCCGCAAAAGGGGAACGATACACAGAACTGGTGCACGGCGAAGAGGATGTGGGTCACATCTATAATTTGACTGCGCAGGATGAAGATTGGATCAACCCCATGGCAGATGGATTACTCTTCTGGGAAAAGGACAGTGAATGCTTCTCCGACTCCGATGGGGAGATAGAGAATTGGAAAAATCGGTTACATGATGTCTCTGTGCTATGATGTCTTTGGATCACAAAGAACTTTTGCTGCATTTCCTCAGAGGTAAGAGATCTACCTTACTTTGATTGTTATGGTAACGTTAGGGACTTTTTGTGAGCATTTGAAGCCGAGGTTCCCAAAGAACAAAGGTTATGGGCTTGTAAGCTGGCCATGCATGGAATACCTGCGCGATGGTGGGAGACACATGAGGAGGCGTTCCAAGATTAGGAGGAGTGTCGGGATATGATGATCCTACGATTTGAGGCCCTAGCCGACGTATGAATCAAAACATTCCTTAGACCAGAAGACCCATGTGAATATCTCTTCGCTTGGATAGAATACTGGTGCGACAGGACTGCCCAAGAGTGGGTTCATCTACTTATTCATGCCCTGGGACCACTTCCCACTGCATGGTACTTAGATGCGGAGCTCCATTAGTGCACCTGCCACTAGGAGACACTGAAGGATGGATTTCTGGGAACATTTTGGTTAGTAGGTGGGACAGAGGCACTTGATGCAGCTCTACAGGACATTGACACTATAGCATGGGGTGAATCGCACCTATATGTCGCACCTGAAGTGTGCACTTGGGAACCGTGTGTACCAAGCATGGTCAACTACTGCATCCTAGCCCCGAAAGAAGGTAGGATGATCCACAAGCTGTTTCTGACTCAGAATTGGACGATATGTGCACAGTTACCAGACCGCTCAAGCTACGGACGGGTAGCATTGGGATGCACCCCACGTAGGCTAAGATTGGGGGTGTGGATACAAGAGGCAGCGTTATCATATATCTAGCAACTCCTACAACAAGGGGACAATTTCATTCACTTATTGGCCACGCAGGTTATTACAGAAAGTTCATTCGGAGGTATGCACTGATCACAACACCTCTGAAAGACCTGGAGACCTGATTCTGGTGGGATGACATATGTCAGGCAAACATTTCTTTGGTTTTGAAGTACCTAGGGATTAAGCCTGTGTTGGGGGAGGATGCGTAGGAGATGCAAGTGTTTAGCCCAAGCGTAGTAGGTATGCCAAGTGCACAGGAGGTATGAAAACTAACCATTGGCACAATAACATCTGGTAAAAAGAAAAATTTATCGTTAGAAGGAGTGGGTCGTTGGCATTTAATGGGGAGAATTTTGGGTTTTTTTTACCATTTACCTGATGGTAATTTCCAAGTCAAGTTTACCCTACCGTTGGATGCCCATAGGTACTAAAAAAGGGTAGGATAGCTTAGACAAGGGTTCTTCCTCACTTGCATAGCTTGTACTTATCATCTTTATCTCGAACGAACTTGAGCTATAATATTTTTGGGGTTTGCACTGTCCCTTTCATGTCTTATCAACCTCCCCCTTCTAACAGTAGCCAAAAAGAGTCGGGATTCATTTTCCACGCTAAGATGACAACCACTAACCCTGCCAAGCCCTCGACACCTACTGCCCTAGAAATTGAGGAAGTAATGGAGAGTGGGTTTGAGGATGAAGAAGTGCTATCTATGTTGGTCAGAAGGAAGGGAAAAGAGCAGGCATAGGGCTCAGGGAAGCCCCCAAAAGCTATGAAATGGGCTGTGGGGAAGCCTAGGACTTCCCCAAGGCATGCCAAGTCCCCGCGAGCAACACCTCAGACTCAGGCTGCGCAGGAGGAAGCCCTGCCCGCTAATCTGATCAACTGGTTACCTCCCTTCATCCGACTGCGCAGGCCCTCAACGCGCACACTAAATAACCTCGATGGCCTTATTACCTATGTACATATGCCTCTAACCCCATGAGAGGTCCCTGCCCTTAGTGACCCTTGCAAAAAGCTCCATGAGGTCAAATTCGACGATCACGACTCAGCGAATTATGAAGCCTTCCCTGAGCTGGCCCTTGCATTATACTTCGACACGATTTATGTGAATGATAGGGTCCCAGTTGTTCCTCAGCGATGGGCAAGTGGATTGACCGGATTCGGGCTCTTGAACCTGCTACAGATGCCCCACTTTGGTCACTACAACGTCATGGATCGGCTATCCTGACAATTGCTCACCTTAATTCACGATGGCTGCCTATGGATTCGGGACAGAGTCCCCATTAATGTTGCATTGGTTCATAGAATTATGGGCCTTCCCATGAACAAGTCGCACCCTCTGGAGCGTGTGGGAAAGAAATATGAGGGGGAAACTGTTGAATATGTGCATCGGACCTACCATGTGGAACAGAACACATGAGGCTTCATCATCAAATCTATCAGTGACCCTACTACGCATATGTGTACCATATTATTAGAATGCAAGCTAATGCAAAAGTGCCAAGTCGCAACCGTCCCTGCTTATGTCATTCGGCTAGCGGGTCAGTGTGCGAAGGGGGTCTGCCTCAATTTGGCCCAATACTTATGCGACGAGTTCTTGACCAACATCCACGAATCTCAGGAGCAGGGAAAATCATTTTGCTATGCCTGGCTATTATTCCTTATAGCCCTAGTTGCTTGGGATACCCTTGCAGAGTCGGTCCTCCCTGAGCTCACCCCAGATATGTGCGAAGGGGCTCGGTATGCCCATTTGTGTGATTCCAAGGACACATAGTGCATAGAGGATAACCAAGTCTTATGGTTCATCTTCCAGACTAGCGTGGCGTCAACCATCAATTCTTGACCTCGGTTGTCCCCCACAGTATATGAAAAATATAAAAGTATTGCAGCATTCCAGGTTACCACGCAGAACATTCAGATCCGCGGCCACAAGGATAAAACATGGATGTCACTTCCTTATATGGTAGTAGATGAGTAAATTGACAATGTGATTGTGCTATGGCCTCCTGCCTGGAAGATAGGCTTCAAAACCAGTGCAAGGGACATCGCAGGTACTATCATGACGCAGGTACTCCCACCTGTTATCATCAAGGAGACTGGAGGCACGAGCAAGAGTACAGGGAAGGACTCAGGCGCAGCCGCGAAAAAGGACACACATCCAAAGCAGACCAGCACGAAGAACACTGAGGCTAAAACCCAAGTTGATTCGCAGCCATATTTGGGCATGGAGGATGTAAACATTGGAGGTACAAAGCGAACAAGCAAGCCTGTCAAGGGGTCCCAAAAGAAGCAGCGTGCCCAGTGGAAGGAACGAGATGAGACAGTTACGTTGACTTAAGGAGATCTCGAACAAATTGCAGATGTAGTCACACTGGCCACAGAAGAAAAATGGGTAGCTTTAGAGGAAAAATAGAAGGCTGCGATCACCACCATCCAGGCCGAGCTTCAAACTCTGCAAAAGACAAACACGCTACAGACCAGCATGGTTCAGGGACAGATTCCCTTGGAATCTAGTAGTACAATGCTAGCTACGGAGGAAATTTGTCTATATTCATTACCTAGCGCCGCCCTTGTGATTAGTTCGTCGAACCATGGAATACAACTCCAAGCAGGTACAGGATTGCAGTTGAATCTAGCCAAGCTGCCCCATGAAGCATTTCAGGGTCTCCACACCACTGTGTTTCAGGAGTTTCACCATCGGGACCAGCAAGTACACCAACAACTCGGTGTGGCTGAACTGACCATCGCACAACAGAATGCGGAAGTGCTCCTCGCTGTCACGCAGTAAGTGGAGCTCAAAGCCTTGATCCACCAGCTTTGCACAGAGGTTACAGAAGAGATCCCAGCAACAGCCACCCCCTGGGCTAAATTTGAAGGATTTTTCGCAGTGTTGAAGGCTTCCAGGATGGAAATGCAGGTCATTAAGACACATCTGGAGCAGAAAATCACTAACTTACAGGCCAAATTGCAGCCCGAAACACCCCTCAGAGGTACGAGCCCAGTGCGCTGCGCTGGTGACCGCGGCTACAAATACCATTCCAGGGCAGATTGCTCAGGGCACCTAGTTACTAGAGACAACCATGCAGTTATGGACCAAGGTCCAGCGCAATCCAATCCTTCGGCAATTAAATCAGGACTTGCAGCAGAAAGAGGAAGCTTTTGAGCAGATTGAAGCTACATTACCCACTTTGTTTCATGCATGGTGTTTGGCACGATTGAGGACCAGCAACAACCTCCAAGATGAGATCAAGGAACTTCGCCATAAGAAGCACGTCCTTGGAGAACACTTAAATCCTTGGGCTTTTGCAGCCCTCCAGCTCTCACAGGATGTCGATGTTGTTGTTAAGCGACTAAACCAGATATTGGAGAGTGTTATCGTTGCGAAAAAAGGACCAACATCACATAAGCTCATAAATATTGTGCAGAGAAATGCTACTCAGAGTCAAGAAGTACTTCCCCTATTGGTCGCATCCGTCAATGCACTGCGCGCGCAGGTGGAGACTCCACCACCAAAGTGACTCAGGACGAGTCACAAGATTGTGTTGGGGGACTGTTGGAACAGGGTCTCCTACAAAGCTGCGAATCTGGTCCATTGTGTATATTTTTTATTATATTTAGTCTAACGTAGGGGTTTTGGGGTGGGTCAAAGCCCCTAATGCATTGTAAGTGGGTCAAGGGTAGATCAAGAGTCTGCAAACCACGGTTTGAAAACCACTGGATGCATAGGCTAAAGTAGTATAAGTAGTTGAACCTTTTTTGGAGTTAGAAAGTAGGAATGAATTGAATTGATGCTATGTGCAAACTATTAGATATGTTAAGGTTGGTTGGGTAAGGACTCCTACTGGCTGTGTGCGCGGAGATCCTCTATCCTGCTATGTGCAAACCCTGTTGCTGTGTGCGCAGGTTGGGTTTTGGGTATTGTAAGTAAATCTGAAGGATTAATGAATGCGGAAGGCTGTTGGAATATTTGAATCTATTGGACTTATCGTTGATGTGAATCTGTAATATATGATTATGTATGCTTCTATGTTATTGATTTAAGCTGTGAAAGTACTTGTGTTACTTGTTTATGCTGCGATATGGATCTGTTCTGCTATGATTTATATGATAACTGTGGTAATGTTCTATAAGTCTATGATCTGTTAGCTACTGTTATTATAATTAGTATTACGCACATGGATGCGAAGGATATCAGTAGATCAAGGCTCTGTGACATAAAATCTGGTAATTATAAGGGTGAACGCGGCTCTGCTTGACTTACCTACCCTCTCCCAGGGTGTGGAAACCTGGTTCCAGCACCCTCCCATACTGCTTCGGGTGAGACTTTGGCCTGCACAAGCAGGTCACTGCTGAAAGGGCCAGTAGTATAGGGGTTTGTTGGAAAACCTTAACCTCCAAACCTGGGTCAGGACCCCTCGAGCCAACACCACTAAAATATTATAAGAAAAAAAAATCTGCATTTGAAAAAATATTAACAATAATTCATATTCTCACTCTAATTCAGAATTACAAAGAAAACTTATCCTAGAGTTTGGTGATTTTATTTATTGAAAGATTGAATTTTTTTTATAAGAAAGTTACTTCTTTATTTCTAAAGAATGATTAGTTGTAACTCAAATCCTAACTATAATTTTTTTATGATACCTAATAAATAGGTAGTCATATTTATACCCGAGTTGGATTCTATTAAAAAAAAGTTACAAGAATGTTACATACCATAATGATAGATATAGCCACTCCTCCGCCCTTGGTTCTTAATTTTGTGGTAGATATCCTTCCAAGCACTCTTGGTTGGATCTAGGGAAATCAACAAAAATATAAACCATTTATGATTAAGGTTTACAAGTGAATTGATCACATTTATAGATAGATTTAAAACAAAAATTAATTCCTATGAAAAAATGAGTGTTAGGTTTACAAATATGGAAGCATAAGAAAGATAAATCTTAATTATTTAAGCTTTAATGGTGGACATCAAGACTAGTTTTCATTGCCTAATTTATTCTACACTTCTTCAGTGCCACGCCAACCATAATAACCGGAAAAAATTGCAATTCAGTTGATGTTAGAAAATGGTTTGGCACATTTTCCAGATACTTAAAATAGTTTTTTTTTTTTTTCCTCTGAAAAAAAACACTTTCGCTTATATAATGTGCCAGTTCATATTACCTATATCTTATGGTCTCACATAAATCTTCAGTGGTAAAAATCTATAGTAGAAATACAATTTTCAATGAGAATGCCATACATTCATATCTTTCCTTTCATCTAACAAAAAGTTTCAATAGTGAACACTTTGAGAATATGAAAATAGTAAAAACTATAGATTTTTGTGGTTGACACAGCCTATCCACTATAGCACTGTATCTAGAACTAATCTGAAGGTCACAAAGGACGTCCAACAAGATGCATATTAATGCAAGTAAAAAAATCACGGTGGATCAACATCTTGCTTCCACAGTCGATCATCGGCTTCAAAAAATAAAAATAAAAGGTATGAAAAAAAGTCCCCAGAAAAAATATCCTTCCTGGTTTCTGATAAAAATAGACCTAAAAAATTCTGAAAAAGCATAACAAAATAACATGACAATCAGCATGTTAATAAAATGAAGAAAATTTTACCGAACCCACTGCTCCATGCCCCTCTACGTCCACCATTTCATAATGCATAATACCAAAATTACCATACAAACCTTTCTTTGATAATATATCTGCTTCATAATTCTTCTCCCGGAATATGTGCTGGAATTTTATATCATTGAAAGTGTCCCTCAGAACTTTAATGCGCTCCAACCAGGTCACGAGATGTCCAGGGAAAATATTGGTACCCTTGTTGAGATGCTCAATGAGTACCAGCGAGTCACCAAATACTGATAAGTTATCGATACACAACTGCGATGCGAACCATAATAAACCCCACAGAGCCAACACTTCCGCCCTCATATTAGTACCGACTCCGCTAAACCAGTGAATCTTATAATTACATAGTGGCAAGATCAGTGGCCAAGCACCACATCCACATCTTGAATGTTGAGAAGTGCCATAAAAGAAACTGGCAAGATAATGAATATCAAAGGGACGCATGCGCTTATATAGGTCCACCGGTGGCCTCTGTTCAATTTTCAATTTGTCCCATAGTTGTATAATACTGTTAGTAGTCCCCTCCGAGCTGCTTCTAATCTCTTCAACTATCAATTTTTTCCAGCTACACCAAATGTCCCAATGAAATAGAGCCGGAAGAATTCTAAGATTTTGACTTTTCTTGTGTCCCCATGATAAAAAGTCTTTATTGTTTTCGATGTCTGGGATATTCATCTTGAAATAATTACATAACTCCATTAATGCATTCTTAACATAAAAGAAATTATAAAAACGATGTGGGTTATCGTCTCCCGCCATCCTTCATAAACTACAAATACCAGGCCCTATCTTCCCTTTCCTCATCAAGTCGTCCCATGTAAGATTTTTGTTTTTTAGAACCAAACATAAGAACAATTTCATCTTAAGTTGAGCCTTTGTCTCCCATATGCCCTTTAAATAACTGAATTTAGCCTCCTGGAAAGAATGGGATTGTAGCTTGTAATATAAATCTTTCACAACCAGCATACCATTCTCTACTGGTCCATTCCAGGTCACCCTATCACCTCCATTGTTCCAAAGGAAACCCCGGCTTCTCAAATATGCAGTATACACTCCCCACTCCTCAATAATATGTACTAGTAGTTGAAGGATCTCTACCGAATTCCAATGAGGAATGCCATTGACCTATTCCTGTATGATTTGACACAAATAGAAAAGGCCCCTTCCATTAAGGTAGTTTAATAGCTGGCTGCTACAAGATGACAAGTTCGAATCACCCCATAGTCCCGGTTGTCCAATTAATATCTTTCCCCCATTCCCAAACTTCCACCGCAGGAACATAGAAAATCCCAACCAGTTCAGTTTGAATCCATTCCAAATAGTAGACGCCCCCTTACATTTTTTCCACCCCAGTAGTAGTAGTTCCTCCAATCCAGTTTTATGTAAATATTTGAACCTAATGATATCATTCCAAATGCCATTAGACATCAGACCCCTCCACATGGATTTCATCAGAAGAGCTCTCCCAAAGGTTTCCAAGTCCTTCAAACCCCACCATACCACATTCCATAGGTTTCATTATCATCTCCCAGCTATCCAAATGATACTTCCCCTTCTTCTCTTTGTCGTTCCATAGAAATTGCATCATGACTCTTCTAATGTTGTTCAACATCTTTTTTGGAATGACAAAAATGTGAGCCCAATAAACCCATATTTGTTGTAGAAAAACTTGGATCAATTTAACTCTTCCTCCCATAGACAACCATTTGGTTGACCAGCCCTTGATCCTCTTCTCAGCTTTTTCCACCATCCAATTCCAATCCTTATTTGCATAGTTATTTGGTTTCAAATAAAAACCCAAATATTTGAAGCCCAAACCCAAAGGCGTAGTGTTGAAATTAAATAAATCACTGATAACAGTAACCGTCTCATTACCATCCTCCACATAGTAAATACTTGATTTACTGTTGTTTGACAGCATACCAGTGGCCGCATAGAATCTGGAAAAAATCACATGAAAAGATATTGAGACAGATCTGATAATAATACCGAAAATTAAGACATCATCAACAAAAAAATTGGGACTAATCTCCCTCTTGAAAGACATTTTAATGCCCTTTATGTGGCCTGAAGCAACAACTCTCTTAATTTTAGTACTCAGAGTATCCATGACCAAGATGAAGAGAAGCGGAGAGAGTGCACATCCCTGTCTCAAACCACGGCTGGCCTGAAAAAACTCGATGCAATGCCATTTATGATAACTTCCATGGATGTATTAGTCACACACCCCATGATCCAATTTACTGAAACCATTTTAGCAGTCCACTTCCCCATCTGCATCAATAGGTGAGAGTTAACCATGAATTAATTAATTTTTTTACAGATCGAGGAACTTCCATGTCTGCCATTGAAACAGGTAGGACCATTTTCCAACATCCTCAGATCGCAGAGATTGTGTGAATTGAAGAGGTTCACCAGATGTTTCGCCATAGGGTCACCCCGACCATTTAAACCCCACGCCTCCCCAACATACAAAGTGGAATTAAAGTCCCCAACAATAATCAGATTATTCAGGGAAAGAATGCCACAATAAACCATCCTCTGCTAGAACGACCGCCTGTTTTGATATTGGGCATAAAGATTTATAATATGAATTTGATGCTTATAGCCACGGAAATGACTAGAAAGAATGATTCCACCGAAGAAACCATAGGCCTTGAAAGAGGCCACAATAGGATTCCACTTGAAAATATCCCCTCTAGAAAGTCCCAAAGAATCCCGAGTTGCAATGTGCCAAGCTGGGAACAGAGAGCGAAAACAGGCAATGGACCTATCAACATTATTCATGGACTCTTGGATATAGATTAAGGAAGGATTATGCAATAAAAAAAACTCCCGCATAGACAATGACTTCTCTCTACCCCCCAACCCCCGAATGTTGATGGAGGTCAGATGTATCATGGGGAAACCTTAGAGAGATCAAGCTCTCTAAGTACCTTGTTAATAGCTAAAGTCACCGGACTATCATGAAAAATTTCCTTCGTCCAAAACCTCGACTGGACCTGACGATGAGATAGAATTTTTCTTTATCCTTGGTAGGCCTTTTCCCCTAATAATAGTGACATTAGGCCTGGTATAAGGGCTAAGGTGAAATGGAGGAGGGGTTAGCGAACCTACGTCCACAGTGAAAGGGACCAAGTTCGCATCGGGGTCCAGAAGCAGCAGATCGAGATCGCTGCCAGCCGAGTTACGCAGAGTAAGGGATGGACATTCAGAAAAAGGTGATTCAGGAACCGAGTCCACAGAAGAGGGAGAAACACGATGAAACTTAGAAGAGGGAGACAAAGGCACCAAAGATGACAAATCCAGAGGATCCAGGATGTGAGAATGTGATAGTTTCCCAACATCAGTCACAAAAGAATTATGGGGAAAACTTAAACCAGGCATTTCGGGAGCCTCCCCAACCCCAGGAAATGGACCCCCCGCATGCAACAAATATCCCCCGCTAGTCAGTCCAGTCCTGCAAAAATCCATCCCCCCCCCCCCGACAATCATCAGCCTGAAAAGAACCGAGAGGGTTTTTTGACTTACCCGAGATAATAGAAGTCGAAAGAGGTGGCGCCATATTCGATAGTCCCCGACGAGAAAGCCTTGAATTGTGTTGATATTTCAGTGCACTTTTGGAAAAGGCCTCCTTCCAGCGTGAGCAAGATCTCATGAGATGGCCTTTGTCGAGGCATATGTGACACTGGAACGGAGTGTTCCAGTATTCCAGACGTTGTCTATAGACTTTATCATCCAATTCAAGATCAATCTTAGCCTGCAGCGCCCCCCCCCCCCCCCTGGGAAAGAAATCTCGACAAGGATCCAAGCCACCCTCTTGTCGAATATACCCGTGCACTGAGGGTTCACATACTTGCATAGTCCAATGCAATTATCGATGGACATAAGCGCAACCGGCAACCAAAAATGTATAGGAAGTCCAAGTAACATAACTCAAGTCATATGTGACATTAGAGCATTTTCCACAGGATGAAAATCCGTTGACCACCGAAATAATGGTATGAAGGATCGGTTGTGTACCCAGGTCCTCAGAAGGATCTCAGAAACAACATCATCATTGAGAAAATGAAAGACAAACCATTCATTGGTTAATTTACTTGTCCAGGGTTCATATCCTATAATATTACACCAGGCCTTCATAAGCCAAAAACTGCAAATCACCCGAGCTTTGGTTGGCCAATATCCAGCGACCTACTAAAGCCCTCGACATAAGGCTCTCTGCACACTCCTTCATCTCTTCACAACTGAATTTTAAGAGTTTCCTTGTAACAGCGGGCTTGTGTGGCTTGGGCGGTCATGGATTTTCGAATTTTGGTGAAGTGGCATCTGAGAAACCCCTTCAGACCTGAGCACATGCACCACCCTACATTCTGGACCAGGCCCAACTGAAACTTCCCGGAGATCATTAGCATACGAAATAGCCAAAATGGAGTTGAAACATTGTGTGTCCCGAGATATGGAGTATCTAGCTGTAAGTGCATCTGCCTCCGCCAGCTCAATCGCATGCACGAAATCCTCGTCGAGGATCTTGATCTCGGGAGAGAGTAATGGACCACCTGTCGCCATGTACCCAGGGGATAACGTGGCACCCGAAAATTAAAAACACCGCCCACCAACGATAAGAGCCATAAACGGATAAATCGTATTAAAAGTTCCCAGAAAGGAAAACAGCCTAGAGGAATAGTTACCTCTCTCCAACTACTTATTTATTTCATTGTTGGAATTAGATAACCGAACTCCCCATTAGCATTGAAATACATTGAGGATTTGGACTTATGTTAAGTGAATTCTCTATGGATACGTGGTTTCTTGGAAGTAAACGACAATGAGAAATGCATGCAAACGAAGACAAGACACTCATGTCACTTTGATTTCAAATAAAATAATTTATTATTAATTTTCTAGTAACACAGAAGAGGGAGAGGGTTGAAATCTCATTCGACCAAAAACTAAAAATTTTGCAAGCTTATATCCACCCTAAATTTTATCGAATTATTTATAGAAATCAAAATAGTATTAATTTATATTCATATTTTATGCTTTTATCTTTAAATTTAATTAATAAATATATAAAATATTAATTTTATATATCTATCTATATATATAATAAGTTTGTTTTAAATAGATTATTTAAATTTCAAAAGTTTCAGAGGGAAAAAATTATTTAATTCTATTAAATCCTGTTTAGCCTATTTGTTGTGCTCTTTACAATACAGATTATTCAATTTTTACCTGAAACTGAAAATAAGAATAAGTACTCTTTATTGAACTTTCTATAAAGCACGAACAAGAAAATTTCATAAACTCTCACACTAAGAAAATGTATTATATCATTTTTAAGGAATCACTTATATAGTTACACAATTTTCAGAATTGTTTTCTCCCATATAAACCTCTAATTTTCTTATATTATACAAATACTCAACAACTAAAATTTTCATACCTTATGCAAATCTATTGTTTTCTCCCATCTAAAACTCTAATTTTCTTACATTATACGAATACTCATCAACTAAAGTTTTCATACCTTATGCAAATCTAAAAGTAACAATGCTTCCACTTACATAGATTGCTCTTCCAAGATTTGTTTTTCCGTGTAATATCCAAGACCTTATAAATGAAAATTTTCTTTTTACAATTCTTTAATTCAATTCACGTACGGAATGCAAGTAAATTTCTTTTTCTTTTCCATGGAATCTGAGGAAGATAACTCAAATGTGCACACAGAATACAGTCATATTATAATGCCTTAGAGTTTGTCATTTAATACCAAGCGTATCCATTTGATGTATTGATTCTTGGATTCTCCCTAGGCATGTAGCATAAATACTTTTGTACGAGTTGTTGTATTAAGTTTTCACTATGGTTAAACGTGGAATTATTAAGAGATGAGGTGAAAGGGGTTAATCCTTATCCTAAGAACACTCTAGAGGTTCGCAAGCCATTGAATGTTGTGACAAGGTACATAAGGTTTAATCTAATCGACATCGTCTAGATTTAGGGTTATCATTCGACGATGCAAATTTTGTTAGGATGGTTAGCCTTAAGTGTGCCTACTCTGGAACCTCTAAAGCATTGTTACAACTAATAATTAATCTATGACTTAACTATGATTATATACAAAATCCCGAAGTTATTCAATATTCTCTCCTTTAATCTAAAGGGACATCTGTAAAGATCTAAAATTTTCAAACTTTTCATGTCCCAATGCTTTGGTAAAGATATCACTAGTTTGTTCTGAAGTAGGAAAATGTAGCAAATGAATTGTTTTGGCCTCTACATGATGTCTAATTAAATTATAATTGGTGTTGATATGTTTGGTTTGATCATGGAACTGTGGATTCTTGGCCAATTGAATTCAAAAGAATTATCAATAAATAGAGGAGTAGAAACTTTTTGTTTCCCCTGCAAATATTCAAGTATTTTGCGAAGCCAAGTTATTTTTTGTGGCTTGAGCTGCAACATATTTGGCTTTGGTGGTAGAATGAGAAAGAGCATATTGTTTTTGTGATCTCTAATTGATAGTTGATGATCCAAGGTTCATAAAATAACGAGAGGTTGATATTCCATGCTCTTTATCACCATCAAAATATGAATCTGAATAACCAATGAGATGAAAGTATGAAACTACTGAATACTTGATGCCATATGTTTGAGTTCCTTTTAAATATCTAAGAATTCTTTTTGTTTCTACCCAATGACCTTCACAAAGTTGATGCATATAGCTGGAAATTATCCCTACAACAAAACTTATGTCAGGACACATAGTAGAGAGATAAATCAAACTTCCAACAAGATGCATGTACTTTGTTGGATCTTCAAATGGTTTTCCTTCTTCTGAAGTAAGTTTCAAATTTTGTTCTATTGGTGTAGCAACAGGATTACAATCTATCATTCCATATTTGTTTAGTAACTTTCCAACATATTTCCTCTGAAAGATAAAAATGTGTTGAGATTTTTGATCCACTTCAATTCCAAGATAATAATGGAGTGAACCTAAATCTATCATATCAAACACATTTTGTAGTTCCTTATTAACAAATGATGTATAGTCATCATTTTTCCCTGTAATCATTAAATCATCAACATGGACAACTACATATACAAATGACCTTCCAATTATCTTAACAAAAAGAGTTGCATTATCTAGGTCAAAATGCTTATAATTCAACTTAAGATTATGTTTGGTTAGTTTCCCATACCATGCAAGTGGTGCTTTTTTCAAACCATATAAGGACTTGATCAATTTGCATACCTTTTGTGCTTTAACTTTGACAAAAAAAACTTCTCGCTGAAACATATAAACATATTCCTTCAAATATCCATTTAAGAAATATTTTTTTACATCCATATGATGAATTTTCCATCCTTTCTGAGCTGCAATAGAAAATAAGTTTCTAATAGTGGCTCATTTACCTATAGGAGCAAATATTTTTGTATAGTCAACACCCTCTTTCTACGCATATCCCTTTGCTACAAGCCTTGCCTTGTGCTTATCAAGTGAACCGTCACATTTATACTTGGTTTTATAAACCCATTTACAACCAATAGGTTTGATGCCAACAGAAGAATCAACCAACCTCCGAGTGGCATTCTTTATGAGGGCATCATACTCCTTGTGCATTGCATTTTTTTCATTAATTAAAACTAACAAATTCTTTAAAATAAGTAGGTTCACTATCAACAAAGAATTTATATTCAGAAACATGACAATAGTTATCTGAAGAACTTCTTGTTTCAAAATCATCATATTTTCTTGTAAATGTTTTGATACAAGTTGATCTTCATAGTGGTTGTTCATATTGTGCAAGAAATTTCTCATCTTGTGGAGCAAGTTCTTCTCGAATTCAAGTACTTTTTCTCCCTGTGGAAACACATCTATCATCCAATTTCTCTTCACCACAACCATCATCACCATTAAAAGGAAAATTTATTGAAGGAAAATACACAGAATAATCTAGAATGGGAATCCACGCTTTAGGGTGTGGAAGATTATTATCAGACTCATTATAAAATTTCTTGGACATAATTTTGTTTAAATGAATAAGTTTCCTATCAAATCTCGATGTATCTTTATTAAATTCAAGGAAAATTACATCTCTCAACAAAATAAACTTCTTATTCTCTTCATCATACATCCTGTATGCCTTAGAAGTTATGGAATATCCAAAAAATATAAATTTTTTGCTTCTTGCACTCAACTTGCTTCTTTGTTGTTTAGGAATTAAAGCATAACATTAAGAACCAAAAACTTTAAAATGTTCAACAATATGAAGACGATTATACCACAATTAATATGGAGTTTTTTGTTGATAACAAAAGAAGGACTATGATTTATGATATAAGCTGCAAAAAGTACCACTTCTCCACAAAACATAAACTTTACATTTTTAAAGAACATTATCGATCTTACCATATTGAGAAATGTTTTGTTCATACGTTCTTGAACACCATTTTGTTGTGGATTACAAGGAATTGTGGTTTGGTGTTTGATGCCATTCTTTTGAAAATAATATTCAAAAACATTTGAAGTATATTGTCCACCATTATCAATTCTTAAGGTGCCTATCGGAAGTTGAGTTTCATTTGTAATCAAGAGATGAATTTTTTTAAACACACAAAACATTGTGACTTTTCTCTTAAAGGATAGACGCAACACATCCTTGAATAATCATCAACAAATATTAGTATGTATTTATTACCATTTGTTGTAGCAAAAAGTGTAGGCCCACACAAATATGAATGTGAGACCTAATTTTATGGAAGTTTTAGAAGTAGAACTATGAAAAGGTTGTTTACAATGTTTTACTAGAATACAAGCATTACATGGTTTAAACTTTCTTGGAATTTTTGGAATTCCTTTAATTTCCCATTGTCTCAAAATTCTTATACGATCATAATTGATATATCCAAAATGGACGTGGAGACAAAGTATCATTTTTTCGGACCATAATGAGTAGTATTCAATGCAATGGGTGACATACCTTTCAATTTTAAGAGCTTGTCTTCTTCCACACCATTCATAACAGTCTCATTATCAACTGCTCCTTGAATGCCCACTTTTCCATCAAATATGTGTATTGAATGCCCTTGTTATCCAATCTATATAAGAGACAGTAAATTCCTCTCAAATTGTAGGATGTAAAAAACATCATTTAAAATATAATATGGAATTCCTGACATCTTTAATCAAATTGATCTGATTCCTGAAGGTTTAGCTTGAGATTTATCAGTAAAATAGACTATTTCATTAACCTGGTCACTGAATTTTTCAAACAGATCTATCCTAAAGGTCATATGACAAGTGGCACATGTGTCTAAAATCTAATTTTCATGCCATGAAAAAAATTAGTTAGTGGAAAAATCATCCATATTAAAATTACAATGTGCAACAACATAGTGTGCATTCTCAGGAGAATTCCATTTATCTAGAGGTGGTTGACCTTTCTTTTCATTCATTTGTTCTCTTCTTTCACTAACTTTCTCCCAAGGAATTTTACAGTTAGCAGTAGTATGTCCGATTTTACAACATATGAAAGATTTGATAACTGGTTTATTAGTCAAATTTATTTGTTGTTTATCATTCTCCTGTCTATATCCCTAATTATTTTTGCCCCCCTACCTCTATAAATTCTCCTACCCTGTCCTCTACCACCCTTAGTATCTATGCCTGATTATTATTGACGTTTTTAATATTTTTGAGCAAGAAATAGTGTTTTAGTATTAGAATTGGGTAGGAGTTATTTCTTGGAAAAATCCTCTCTCTTTCTGCGATTTTTCCTGCTAATTTTTCAGAATCTAAATCTTTTAACTACCCACTAGCTTGGAGAGATTCCAAGTAGTGTGAATAACTAGGGTAGAGAGATTTTATAAAGGTAGTAAGTTGTAGATCATTCTTAACACCAGTAGATTTTATTTCATGATTGATGGCTTTAATTTTAGAAGCAAGTTTCAATGGATCATTATCTTTTATTTCTATATTAAACAACTTCAATAATAACTTAATTATATCCAATTCTAAATGTGAATCATAAATCTCTTTCATTTTTTTTATTGCTTCATATGTTGTTTTACTTTGAATAATGGATCTTCTTAATTAAAGTATAGCAATGGTGATCGACGACATGAAGCTTGCTGAACTTTAATAGGAAAGGTGGTACCGAGAGACGGTTTCACAAATCGTTCAACACATCAATCGACGAGTGGGATCCCAAATTCCAGAAACCAACAGCATGTGGTATTGGGGTGGTTTCCAAAACCACAATCCTTTGGTATGGAAAAACAATTTCAATAAGAGAATCTTGGCTTTTCAAAAGGAAATTTAATAAAATAAAAATGGATCAATCTATCGTACATTAATATAAATGTTTTATTTAACACAATCATATATAGGTTGATAAACATTATTTCAATATTAGAGATTTAATGATTTTATGTAAATAATATAAAGTTGGAACAATCCAAAAATTCAATAAATTTGAAACTTTAACCAATAAATATTAAAGTAGTTAATATAGGTTGATAAACGATATTTCAAGTGTAAAGATTTAATATATTTGATTTCTATGATACAATGAGATTGATGTACATAATACAATTAACTAATATCAAATACATTATAAATATTTTAAAGATACATTAATCTAATAATTTTGAAGTTTCACGCTGAAATATAAAATTTATAACTTTCATGGGTAATGTTAAACAAGGGTTGCAAGTAGCGGTAGTCCCTACAGGGTTTGAAATGAAAATTATAGGTAATTTCAACACTGATAGCGATAATGCCACAACACTCTGAATTTTATTTACAATTTCTTCGATGCGTATATTTAAATAACTATCCTTGTTAGTGAAATTGTCTTTATGCCCTGAAACATCTATTCAATTCGATTGGCTTCCTTTATGTAGAGGGTGACTGCAAAAATCCTTTCTGTGACAACACTATGGAGCGAGTTGCTCTTCTAGGTGGGCGGTGATGTGACAACACTATGGAGAAATCAGAAATATTTAGAACTTGAGGGAGAAAACGCACAAAAACATTCAGAAATTTACAGAGAAAAATGAATAATAATAATAAAGGACAAGTTTATTCCTCAGTTTTTTTCCTTTTGAGAATTGAAAGAGCAGGGTTTAGACTTGAACTTTGTCTGGTGCTTGGAATAGTGGGCTTTAGACCCTGAACTTTGGGCAACGTCAAATTTAAAAGGGAAGTGATGTTGATTCTTAAAATGGGATTTACAAACTGATGTATTGGTATTGGTTTCTCTTCCAACTGTCTCCATTGCCTAAATCAATGGATAAATAATCACTTTGGTTCTTTTCGAGGTTACCAGCACAACATCTATGTTACATCTCCACACTGCACACATTGTGGTATGTGCAATTTCTCCTTTGCCACTCTTATATTTGTATCTCCTTGAAAATTCTTTGGAGATTACTAGCACAACACCTCTCTTACATCTCCACACTGCAGACATTGTGGTATGTGAAATTTCTCCTTTTCCACTCTTATATTTATATCACTTTGAAAATTATTTGATTAGAAGTTTAGTTTTTCCCATTTTCATTGATGACCATGGTTTCTGGTTAAGCCTTACATAGGGCTACGGGTTATCAATCTATTTTCTTACTGATCTTTGCCCATGTACTTTACCTTGCAGGTAATATCTTCTCGCCCTCATTGAATATTGATGCTAGTTTTCGCAGGTAATATCTTCTTGCCCTCACTGAAGACTGATGCTAGTTTTCACCAGGTGCTCACTTAATATCGCTGCTAGTTTTCGCAAGGCCGAGTGCTCACTATAGCCTCTCGCTATCGCAATCACAAACCTGCCATTTTCTTCTTGTTAAATTAAGGTAATTACTCTCGCATGAAGAGTTAGACAGTCAGTTAAGTAAGCAAGTCGTGTTGTGTGATAGATGAATTTGGTAAGTGAGTTAGAGAGTCAGTTAAGTGAGTGATGGTCAAATCGAGTTTGGTAATTGTTTGCATGACAAGCAAGTTAGGATAAATACCCTTCGCTAGGTTTATTGTATTCATGGTGATTGAGAGAGATTGAAGATCAATAGAGAAGAGCCGCAACTCATATGTTTTATGTGTGTTAAATTGTGTTTCGTCTCTCTCCCTTTCTAACACTTCCTTCAAATGATCTTTGAAACGAAGAAGCAGAAGCGACATACCTATCAGTTCTTTCCTTCAATTGAAAACGTATAAGGCATGCCACTAAGTGTAATGCAGTGGCTTTGGAGTGGTTGCTTTGGATACTTATTTGGATAAGGCATGCAACATGCCATGAAGTGCAATGCGTAGAAGGCATGCTACATGCCACGAAGTGTAATGCAGTGGCTTTGGAGCAGTTGCTTTAGATACTTATTTGGATATATTTACAGTGGAGAGTGCAAAGCATTAAATATTTTTCAAGTAATGCTAATTGTAATTTAGCATTAAACGAGCATGTAATTGAAATGTAAAACTATTTATCTTATGTTTAATAAAACTATAGAGTTTTCAAAAACTTTGGATAAAAGTTTGTTTAATCTAATATGTTTGATCAAAATTTCGTTAAAACATTCCATATGTAGTGAGTCAAAACAATTTAATGTTTGGTCAACGTTCATCTAGTACTATAGTCCCTGCGCTGTTGTAAAAATAACTGAAACATCAACATTTCCCATTTTAAAAAACCACTACACTAATTATAATAACATTCTTTAATGAAATTTATCAAATTTCCTGATTCTAGTAGTCACTTATTCGGTACCTCCCAAGGGGCGGGAACTGCTATTCTAACTCTTCTCGGAGGATTCCATCCACAAACTCAAAGTTTATGGCTGACTGATATGGCTCATCATCATTTAGCTATTGCATTTGTTTTTTCAATTGCTGGTCATATGTATAGAACCAACTTTGGGATTGGTCACAATATGGAAGATATTTTGGAGGCACATGTTCCTCCAGGAGGCCTATTAGGACGCGGGCATAAGGGTCTTTATAACACAATTAATAATTCTCTTCATTTTCAATTGGGTCTTGCTTTAGCTTCTTTGGGGGTTATAACTTCCTTGGTAGCTCAACACATGTATTCTTTGCCCGCTTATGCATTCATAGCACAAGACTTCACCACCCAAGCTGCATTATATACTCATCATCAATACATTGCCGGGTTCATTATGACAGGAGCCTTTGCTCATGGAGCTATATTCCTCATTAGGGATTATAATCCGGAACAGAAT
Organism: Pinus albicaulis; assembly: GCA_034641835.2. Classification (NCBI taxonomy): domain Eukaryota; kingdom Viridiplantae; phylum Streptophyta; class Pinopsida; order Pinales; family Pinaceae; genus Pinus; species Pinus albicaulis. The sequence goes on along the minus strand of CM076579.1, from coordinate 1,337,582,434 downwards.
AAGGATAATGTATTGGCGAAAATGTTGGAACATAAGGAAGCTATAATATCTCATCTTAGTTGGGTTAGTTTATTACTAGGTTTCCATACCTTGGGACTTTATGTTCATAATGATGTTATGCTTGCTTTGGTACTCCAGAAAAACAAATATTGATCGAGCCCATATTTGCTCAGTGGATACAATCTGCTCATGGTAAGACGTTATATGGTTTCGATATACTCCTATCTTCAACAAGTGGTCCAGCATTCGATGCAGGTAAGAGCATATGGTTACCCGGTTGTTTAAATGCTATTAATGATAATAATAATTCATTGTTCTCAACAATTGGTCCCGGAGACTTTTTGGTTCATCATGCTATTGCTCTAGGTTTGCATACAACTACATTGATCCTAGTTAAAGGTGCTTTGGATGCGCGTGGTTCCAGGTTAATGCTAGATAAAAAAGATTTTGGTTATAGTTTTCCTTGCGATTGTCCGGGACAGGGTGGTACTTGCGATATCTCGGCCTGGGATGCTTTTTATTTAGCAGTTTTCTGGATGTTGAATACTATTGGATGGGTTACTTTCTATTGGCATTGGAAGCATATAACGTTATGGCAGGGTAATGTAGCGCAATTTAATGAGTCTTCGACTTATTTAATGGGATGGTCAAGAGATTATCTATGGTTAAATTCTTCACAACTTATTAATGGATACAATCCTTTTGGTATGAACAGTTTATCTGTTTGGGCGTGGATATTCTTATTCGGGCATCTTGTTTGGGCTACTGGATTTATGTTCCTTATTTCCTGGCGTGGATATTGGCAGGAACTGATTGAAACTCTCGCATGGGCCCATGAACGCACGCCTTTAGCTAATTTAGTTCGATGGAGAGACAAGCCAGTAGCCCTTTCCATTGTTCAAGCGCGATTAGTTGGATTAGCTCACTTTTCCGTAGGTTATATATTCACTTATGCAGCTTTTTTAATTGCCTCTACATCAGGCAAATTTGGTTAATTCTTCTTCATCAGTTTCATCAGTGAATGGGTATTGTCATTGATGCAATGACAATACCCCACAGAGAAAAAGTAATCAACGTAATATTACTCCATCTAAAATCTGATCTATATTTTTATTCCTGGTAGGTGATAGTACCGACTGAACTATTATGGCGAAAAAGAGTCTCATTCAGAGAGAGAAGAAGAGACAAGCACTGGAACGGAAATATCATTTAATTCGTCAATCTTTGGAGGAAAAAAGCAAAGTGTCATCATTGGATGACAAATGGGAAATTCATAGAAAATTGCAATCTTCACCGCGTAATAGTGCACCTACACGTCTCCATCGACGTTGTTCTTCTACTGGAAGACCTAGAGCCAACTATCGAGACTTTGGATTGTAATTATAACCACTACACTAATTATAATAACATTCTTTAATGAAATTTATCAAATTTAGAGGGATATGTAGATAATACCATTTATATCAACTTAAAATAATTTAGAGAAACAAAGATTAACGGTATAAAGTAAGAGAATCTTCAAAGAATAAAACATTTAAAGCTGGAAAGGTTTTCCACAATAATCACATTCAATGTTCCTCTTAACATAAGAATCACGAGGTGCCATACCTTTCTGCTTTGCTTGAAAACGGCCTCTGTTCCTGTCCCATGGTCTCCCTCGGAATGGTCTTTTGCCTCTTGCAGTCAAAGCCAAATCAGAACCATTTGACTCTAGGTCAAAATTTTTCATGCGCTCTTCTTCTTGAAGAAGAATTCCAGCCAATTCTTCAAATGTAGGAGGTGTCGGTCTAGCTGAGAGAGCTGAAATAAAGACTTTATAGTCTGGAACTAACCCCTTTAAAGCAACAGTTACCAAGTCTGTACTAGACACCTTTTCACCAATATCACCTAGTTTATCACTCAGATCTTTAAAACACTGCTCAATGCAGGTCGACTGATCAGAAAATGGTATCAAACACCTCTCTCAGCAAACTTTAAAAGAAACGCTGGCAATGCTCTCACACTTTAAAAAAATGCGCAGACAAGGTATGTGAAAAACGCTGGCAATTGAATGAATTCAACTCTGGATTTCAAACTCGACCTGAAACTTACAGGCAACGTAAGCTCCGTGGGCAACGCTATCTCAAACGCTGTCTCACACAGCTCGACACTTGACCTGGAATGAATCCGATATTCAAACGCTGTCTCACACAGCTCTCCAGCACCTCCGCGGGCCTGAACTGACGCTGGCAACGCAGGTCCACTCCAACGCACAGCAAACAAAAGAGGGGTCACTGATTGGGTTTCGAAAGTGGAGTATCTACTCCAATACCCAAATTACAAACCAAACGCACAGCAGAAAATACCTCCGCGGGCCTGAACACCTGACCACGTTGCAAACTTCGACCAGCGAAAATTGAATGCGGCTTATGCAAACTCGATCACACGCCTCCACGAACAGCACTAACTGCACCTTGGGTTTAGACAGCGGATGAGCCAGAGCTCAATCCAATACCCAAGTAACATGTGTCCTCACTTGCGCTCTGATACCAAATTACAAAAATACACAGGCAGAAAACACCAGCAAATGTGAGACAAGCTCACTCAACACCATGAATATAATTGCTCAATTACATCATTCTTAAATAAGAAACTCACTCACCTAATCTTCCTGAAGAAGAGGAAACAACCCTGAATAGATGGAACTGATTTCTAAATGCACACTCCCGTACAACAAACCAAAACTAAATCTATTTCTAGATTATTCTCACATGGAAGACATGAATATTGGCAAGATGTAATTGTATTGATATGTCATTCTATTGGGGGCAGTCAATTGAGCCTCAGTAGTAGCATAGGCTTCAGTACGAATACTGACGTCGAGTAGTGGGGAGGAAGTAGCTTCTAGAAAATAAGTGGAAAGAATTGTAGATGAGATTTTGATACACACGATGTTTGGAGTAGTTGAACATTGATCATATTAAAAAGACTTTCGGAAAAACATGGTTTTAACGTTATTCAATCTGCAGGTGAAGGAAATCCACTCTTTGAGTCCATGGATTTGTATCTGCGTTAATTCATAAGGAAATCCACTCTTTGAGTCCATGTATTATGTACAGGATAATAAAATTAACTTTATCATATAAAATTCAAAGTGATGTGCTTGTGAACAAACTGATATTATATATGTTTTTTTAATTGTGGATAAGAATTTCATTTATGGTAAAATAAATTGGATAATTATATATTTTTATTTTTCTAACCTGATAATATTTATTAGAAAAATAATGCTAATTAGGTTGAAGAAAATTTAAGAATTCTAAATGATATTGTTTGGTTTTATATAATGGGCATTTTCACCTTATATATGCGAATCAGCCTATGAAAATGAGGATATATATATATAGATAGATACTAACTAACTACAATTATTGTTGATGTATGAATTGGCATAATTTATTTTCTCTAAAATTAATAGTGCTAGTGCATAAGGTGTTATTGGTTATTTGATAAATTATATGGTAATTTTATAACTCATGCAAAAAAAATGTCATTTGCTATTTGATAACTTGAATAATATTTTAATAATTTCATTAGGTAAATGTGAAAAAGTAAACATGTTTTTAGAGGTGCAAAATAGTTTATATTTAAAATTTCAGCTATTAATACAAAGATGATGGACTATATACAACAAGCCTTATTTACGAATACAAAATAAAAATGTAGGTTAAAAATAATAATTTAGCAACATTTTTAAAAAAAGGCAAACATCCATATATTAACATATCCATTATTGTTTCAACATTTTAATCAAAAAAATAAAGGGTAGAGTGAGGTGATAATCAGCATAAACATACACTCGTTAGCATAAGCATACACAACATGGAAAAAGATTGATTATTAAGAGAAGAAACATAAATATGGCATTTGAAATTTACTACTTAAAATTCATAGAAATTGCATTAAATTGAAGTTGGTATGGACAACCACCATGGAGCTGATCCCAATGTTCAAATGAAATGAAGTAGAGAAGTTAAATCAACTAGAAGGAAAGCATATGCAGTTTGACCAATGAATCATAAATGCCATTTCTATTGGCAATCAATTCAGCATGTTTTCCCTCCTCTGCAATAACTCCATTCTTCATCACAACTATGACATCTACATACATAATTGTGGAAAGACGATGTGCAACAACAATGGTGGTCTTGTTCACCATTACTTTATCCAATGCATCTTGAACCATGCATTTAGATTCAATGTCTAGGGCATGTCTAGGGCACTTGTAGTTTCATCTAATAGAAATATCTTAGGGTCTCTTATTATGGCTCTTGCAATGGCTATCCGTTGCTTTTGACCTCCAGATAAAAGCATCCCATGTTCTCCCATACATGTATCATATCCTTGGAGGAATCCTAAAATGAAATTATGACAATTGGAAGCCTCAGCAGCTCTTACAATCTGTTCATTAGAGACCATTCCATGTCTCCCATAGGAAATATTTGCACTAATTGTGTAGTTTAGCAAGATAGACTCTTGGCTAACCAAACTCATTTGTTGCCTCAACCACTTAAGTTGTAGTTGTTGGATTTAGACTCCATCAAACAATATGTAGCCTGAGTTAGGATTGTAGAATCACTCCAAAAGTGAAATGGTAGTTGATTTTCAGCTTCCACTTTCTCCAACAAGAACAAAAGTCTATCAAAATAACCTATGGCGCACCTCCCCACCCGCCCCAAACCAAAACAAAAAACATTAACAAGTTAATTGTTTGTCATTAAACAATATTCATTCAAATTCATTAAGTAGATAAAAATGGCACCTATTATGTATATTTATGATGGAAATCAACGGAATGAAAACACATTAGAGTGGACAAAGAAGCTTACGTCCCGGAAAATTTGGATGTGTGGGTGCCTAGGGTATGTGAAGCTGACATGGAAAAACTCAATGTCACCTTTCACATTTTCTAATGTAGTTCCCGAGACGTCACTAGCATCAATTTTTGACGGTCGATCAAAGAATATTAAATACTGAAATGATAGATGATTTAACTTTTCCAATATCAGAGGCCAGGACCGTTGATTCAGAAACTCCCAAGGCAGCCATTAATAGAGAAATAAACACCTGACACAAACACACACAAAAAAATGAGACTAGTATATAACTATAACCAAAGGGCAAACACAGTTCTCAGAGAATATCATTGCAGCTGACTGCAAGCATTACAAATTTATACTAGGGCTTATAAAATAACGTTCCCATTATTCAATTTTCCGAGGAAACGAATTGTTACTACGTAACACTGAATTGTTAAACGTCGTTTGCCTGTGTTCAATCATCCAAACCCCTACCCAAAAGCTGAGCGCATATACTGAGAAGAGTACGAAATTTGCGAGGCCAAGACCAATTCCACTAACAATTCCCCGTTGAATTCCACTTTTCAAGGGAGCAGTGCATTTTTCATCCTAGAGACTCATCACCTTCTCCTCTGCAGAAAAGGATGGGACCATTCGAATGCTTCCAACGGCAGCGTTTGCAACCTCACTCGCTTTCTCTTATGTCACCTGGAATATGAACATTTCTAATTAGTTACATTGTGAGAGGTTATATGTTATTATACGACATGGTGGATGCAATATCTACTTGTGATATATTGATTTACACTATGCTAGACAACGTAAATTTGGTAACTTTTTATTAATTATATTATTTTTTAATAACAACATCTTAATGAACTTAGGGATATAATATCATTTTATAAGTTCATTTTATAAAAGTTGAAAATAATTAAATTATTTATATATTAATGGAGAAAAGATTACATAAGTTGTAACGTATCTCCTTAGTTTAGGATTTGTTCCTAGAATTTAGGAGTTTGTTTGCAACTTCCTGATTTCTTATGATACATACTTAATGATGTAATTTCTGATTCATGAATGTAGAGTGATCTCTCCGTTTGAGTGTAGTCTCTAGGTGCAGTACTCACCTGAGAGCTACAACTCCTTCTTTTCAATTCTGTGCATATTTTATCTTGGTATCAGAGCTCAGATTGGGTGAGCCTGATCTTTTATCGCCTTTGTGGCTGAATCGCCTTTGTGGCCAATTTGCCTTTGTGGCAGAATCGTCTTCGTGGCTAAAAGTGCCTTTGTGGCCGCGTGTACACGAGAGTTGTGTGCTCACAGAGCTTTGTGCTCGATCGAGCAGGTGGACTGCAGTAACACCTGGCTCACGGACTCAGATGATTTTTTAATCTCTGAGCAGAAGGGGGTTGGCGCGCTTTCTACGCTGACAGTCGTGCCAAGAAGCACAATTGGCGTGTCTGTTAGGCCCATACCCGTACCAACGCGCCAAATCATGGGATTGGTGCAGAAGCACACGGAAAAACTTGGCTAGTATTTTGCCTTATGAAGTTTTTGTTCTGGGCGTGGATTTTTCGCTCGGGAAAGCGCCTGGGCGCAGATTTTTTGCTCGGGAAGACGCCACCACACCTTTAGTGGAAGATCCGCGGTAAGCCTCACCTTCGCTAGAAGATCTGCAGGAGTTGCAGATCGGAGAAGTTGTGGATCTGTCTGGGAGAGGCAAATCGGATTAGTTTTGTGGCTGTATTGGGAAACAGCGGATTTGCTCATTGAAGCAAGATTATTTTTTGCAGATTTGTCAGATCTAAATCGAAGATACAATGGGTGGATCATGAGAACTAGCAGAGCAGTGGCAGATCGATTGTCAAGATCTGACAGGTATTGATTTTTTTTTCTTGATTAGTTGGATAGATTCATTTACTTGTATATCTGTTCAGAATGAGTAATACTATGGAATCATATCTCCACGAGTCTGGCAAACTCGATGGATCTAACTTCACAAATTGGAAGTTTAAGATACAGACCTTGCTTGAGGGTGCGAATGCATGGTCGATAGTTACAGGAGATGAGCAGAGACCGAATTCAGTTACAGGGGCGACTACACAGGAGCAAGAATGGGATAAGAGAGAAAATAAAGCAAAAGTTTTGTGGAAGATGTCTATCAAAGATAACATTATCCCACATATTAGAGAGTGTAAAACGTCCTCTGATATCTAGACGACCATCAAAAGTTTGTATCAGACCCAGAATACAAATCGGATTATGGCACTCAAGGGCAAGTTTTTTTCAATGAAGATGGATGAAAGCAAGACTGCTGCTACATTCATCGCACGAGTTAAAGATTTGAAAGACGGATTGGGAGACATCGGAGAGAAGGAGTCTAATTCTGATCTCGTCACAATCACACTGAATGGGATGAGGGATGAATATCAAATGTTCATCACTGGATTGGCGGCAAGGGAGAAAGCGCCTACATTTGAAGATCTGACAGGGATCCTGCTACAAGAAGAGGAGTGGCGACAAAGTTTGAAACCCCAGAGCGATGATCTTGCTCTGATGGCGAAATGGCGATCATTCAAAGGGAAGCAGCGACAGCACAATCACAGTCGCAACAGTAGCACAGAGGAGGAGGTACATTGCAGAAGAGTCCATATAAAGGTATGTCTGTAAATCATCCTGTAAAAAGATGTTATTATTGTGGAAAGAAGGGTCATATACAGATGGAATGCCTTAAGAAGCAGGCAGATGATGCAAAGAAAAAGTTGGCGATGGCGAAGCACAGAGGATACTTTGTTGAAGAAGATGAAGATCTCAGTCACGAATTTCGACTGTTCACAGCTGACTGTGCCCTTTCAGCATCCAATGAGGACGACATCTGGTATGTCAATTCTGGTGCATCCTCTCACATGACAGGTAAGAAGGAATATTTTGAAACTCTTGAAGAAAGTATATATGGATCAAAAATTTATTTAGAAGATGATAGTGGATACGAGATTAAAGGCTATGGGGATATTCCGGTAAAGTTACCAAATGGTGATATCAGTAGTCTTAAAAATGTTTTATATGTACCCGGAATTAAGAAAAATCTGATATTTGTATCCATGATAACTGATCAAGATATGCAAGTCGAATTCTTCAAGACTCATTGTGTCATAAAGGATTGCAGGAAAGAAATTGTTACAACGGGCGTGCGTGTAGGAAGCCTATACAAATTGGATGTAAAAAGTATACCACAGTGAGCCATGGTTGCAGGTGGATCGACAGCCGAACAACTCTGGCACCAGAGATTCGGTCATTTGAATTTGCAGGACCTCATGTTATTACAGAGAAAAGGTATGGTCGAGGGACTCCCTATCTTTCACAGTGCTCAGTTAAATTGTGATGGTTGTGCCTTAGATGATTGGCACATTCCATTGCTAGTGGAGGAAAGCAGCGAGGATGAACGAGAGCAGGAGCAGAAAGAAGAGCAGAAAGAAGAACATGAAGAAGGTGATAATGCAAGCCCAAATAAATCTGAAGAAAAAAAATTGAGGTAAGTCCCCTACCAAGGAGATCGGGTAGGAAGACTCAAAAACCATCCAGATTGAAAGACTATGCTTTGATGTCAAATATTTTGAACATTGTAGAACCCACTAATTACAAGGAAGCTAGTCAATCTGAGGCATGGAGGGCTGCAATGAATGAAGAGATTGAATCTATTCTTAGAAATAACACTTGGGATTTAGTTGAAATGCCTAAAGATAAAACACCCATAGGATGTAAATGGTTGTTTAAACCTAAAATGAATGCAGATGGAAGTATAGAAAAACTAAAAGCTAGGCTGGTTGCAAAGGGGTACTCACAGCAAGAAGGTATAGATTTTGATGATACCTTTGCACCTGTAGCAAAGTTAAACACTATCAAAATGCTTATTTCTCTAGCAACTAAACACAATTGGGAGCTACACTAGCTTGATGTTAAATCTGCATTTTTAAATGGTGAATTAAAAGAAGAAATTTACTTAGTACAGCCTGAAGGGTTTGTAAAGAAGGGGCAGGAACATCTTGTTTGCAGATTGAAAAAGGCACTATATGGCTTAAAACAAGCATCCAGGTCTTGGTACGAAAAGATTGATTCTTTTTTTTTAGAGCATGGTTTTCATAGGAGTTTGAACGACCCAAATTTGTATACCAAGTACAATAAACAGGGGTAGATTATTTTGATTTCTCTGTATGTAGATGACATGATTATAACAAGCAATGCAGATAATTTGATCAGAGAAATCAAACGACTGATGGCACAAGTTTTTGAAATGAAAGATCTCGGAAGTCTCCATTACTGTCTGGGATTAGAAGTATGGAGAGATACTAGACAAAATTACCTTACTCAAGGAAAGTATGCCAGAAGTCTGCTGGAAAAATTTGGCATGGATCAGTGTAGGTCAGCAGCAACACCATTGCAGCAGAATTTGAAGTTATGCAGTGATGATGGCACTAAGGAGGTGGATGCCACCATGTACAGACAGCTAGTTGGGAGTTTGATATATCTCACAACAACTAGACCAGACTTGGCATACTCTGTTAGTGTTTTGAGTCAATTCATGTCAACACCACTTGAAAGTCACTGGGTTGCAGCAAAAAGCGTGTTGAGGTATCTTTGTGGTACTGTTAATTATGGCATTTTATACACTGACTCATCTGATGTTACTCCAGCAGGTTTTTCATATTTAGACTGGGCAGGTAACCTGGATGATCAAAGGTCTATCACAGGTTACGCATTCAGCATAGGATCCGGGGTCATAGCATGGAGCAGCAAAAAGCAAAGCACTGTAGCATTATCTTCATGTGAAGCTGAGTACCAAGCATTGTGTGCAGCTACGTGTGAAGAAATTTGGTTGAGAGGGCTTCTCAATGATGCAGGAGAAGAACAGAAAAACTCAACTTCCATCAAAAGCGACAACCAGAGCACCATTAAACTAGCATACAATCCAGTGTTTCATAAAAACACCAAACATATTGACACTCAGTTCCATTTTGTTAGAGAGAAACTACAGTCAAAAGAAATCTGTGTTGAATATTGTAAAACTTGTGACAATATGGCTGATATTTTTACTAAGCCTCTTGCACGTGTGAAGTTTGAATTGTTTAGAAGGATGCTAGGAGTTCAGGATAATCCTTTCTCCATTAAGGGGGGGAGTTGAAAATAATTAAATTATTTATGTATCAATGGAGAAAAGGTTACATAAGTTGTAACGTATCTCCTTAGTTTAGGATTTGTTCCTAGAATTTAGGAGTATGTTTGCAACTTCCTGATTTATTGTGTACTTAATGATGTAATTTCTAATTCATGAATGTAGAGTGATCTCTCTGTTTGAGTGTAGTCTCCAGGTGCAGTACTCACCTGAAAACTACAACTCCTTCTTTTCAATTCTGTGCATATTTTATCTATAAGATGCTTTTGGTTATATATATATATATATATATATATATATATATATATATATATATATATATATATATATATATATATATAAGTTTATTTATTTTTTTATTAATATGTTAATTTAGGTATTATTAGTTTATTATAAAAAATTTATATGAGATTGAAATTTTCTGAAATTAATAGTTGTGTGAGAGTTTTTATTTTAGATATTATTTTTGAGATTTAACTCTCACATTTATCTATGACTAATTTCTCATGATTTTTGAATAGTTCACTACTAATTTTTCATGATTTTTGAATGGTTTACTTAGCATTCATTACATCCCGTGGTGAAAAAGTGAGATTGAAATTAGTGAAATGGATTACAGAGCATCAATCATCACTTGTGGGCAAGATGTCACCCATCCTAGAACTCCTGAAGCTTGCTTAATTGTGAAGTTTCCCCGGAATTAAGCAAATAAGATAGCAAGCTAAAAACTCCACACTTAAGAGTTCTCGAGCAAAAGAAGTTTTTGAAATAAATGACTTCCCTTTAAGTTTTTATTTTATTTGTAAGTAGTTTATGATAAATGTGCCACACTTCATACTTAATATTGAGAAATTTAATAATTAAATCTTTATATAAAAAGTAACAATAAAAATATGTAAAAAATTGTGAAATTTTGTGGTTTGAGGAACAATAAATACAAGTGATGAAGAATGGTTGAATATAGATAAAAGAGGCATTGCCTTACAGATTTTGCGATACTTGATGTTTTGAAAGAGCTGACAAAAAAATGCTTTATGGAAATCTCAAAGTTGCACAAAATATAATACATGAGGCAAAGTTCTTATTTGCATGATGTTTGTTCACAAGCTGCAAGGATGACAAAACGTGGATGTTATGGTTGCAATGGTGGATGATACTTTGTGGAGATACATGTTTGGGGTGGCTTCCATGTTAGGTATTATGTTTTTTAATATATTTGGTTTAATGATAGTTGTTATAAGTTAGCTGTAACAACCTCATTATTTGAATAAAAAACAATTTTATTGTTTGAAATTAAATGTATTTCATAATTTAATATTTATATTTTTGAGATTTTTATGTTAGGTATTATGTTTTTTAATATATCTGGTTTAATGATAGTTGTTATAGGTTAGCTGTAACAATCTCATTATTTGAATAAAAAAAGAATTATTGTTTGAAATTAAATGTATTTCACAATTTAATATTTATATTTTTGAGATTGTAAAGGTTTGTCGTTACACCAAAATTCACAAGTGTTGGTAAATTTCTAAACCGGTAAATTATGGATTCCATAGAGGTGCAGTGATTACTCCAACACCCTCCCTCTAATGCAGTTCGTGGAATCAATACACCCCTCAAAAGCAGCTCGAGTAATTGAACCTGGGTCCAGGCTCTGATACCATGTAGAGGTTTGTCGTTACACCAAAACTGGCAAGTGTTAGTAAACTCCCAAACCTGTAACTAGAATCCCCAGGGTAGAAATTAGGCTAGAAATTATGGATTCCATAAAAGTGTGGTAATTATTCCAACAAATATCTACTAAAAATATGCAACATGTACACTAGAGTGATAGATCTAACCTTTGCATAAGCAGCAAAACCGCGCAGTATCTTCACTTGAACCCAGCCTTGAAGACCAAGTAGAGGCACGAGTGCTAATATCAAAAGCGCCAACTTCCAATTCACTGAAAACGCTATGGAAATACCAGCCATAATTGTTGAAACGTTTTGAACAACGAGTGACAAAGCATCTCCTACCACACTACGCACAGACTCAACATCTGTGGATAATCTTGCACTTAAACCACCACTAAATGAAAATAGAAAATAGAAAATTGGCGTTAGAACAATCACCAACATCCAAACAAGAAGGCAAAGCGTTTCTCCGTTTACTCACCTTGAATTTTCAACATCGTCGAACCATCCAATCTCCTGGTAAACAACTTTGCTAAATGTCAATGATCGAATGCGTCTCACAAGCCTGCCACTAGCCATAGTAAGACAGTACATCTGTATTGGCGCCACGAGGAAGGATGTAATTGCCAAACCTAGAAGCATAAGCGACCAAAAACAAACATATGTTCGAAGCTGCGATGGAGGTTCGTAGAAGCTCATAATAAGCCTTGAAAGCATGAGACCAAACATAGGAAATGTAACCCCATTAATAGTTGCAGCAAGGGATCCAAAAATGAATATTGGAGCCTCTGCCTTATTGAGAGATGCTAGGGTTAAGAGAAGAATCTCTCCTACAATATCTGACTAACCATCCTCCAGATCTCCCTGGCGTTTGGACGAAAACCAAAACCAATTGAATAATTGATTCTTTCGCTTGCTTTCCTGTACCTGAACATCTTCCCGCAGTCCGAATCGGTCGGATAAGGAACTCAGAGACGTAAAGGGGAGATGATGACCACCAACGGATTACCCACTGCTCATATACCGTGAAGGAGATGATGCGAACTGCCATTCATGACGATGGGTTTGGAGATTGAATAATAGTAATGTATTTCCACTTGATTTGCATATTGTTCTTCAGATTGGTGCACTTCCTGCAGATGTATTAGCTGCGAATATACACTCGACGGGTTGGTAATGAGCTGAGAGTGTGAACCTGAAATTGCAGTTCTCAAATTCATTAATAGTTCGAATTGAGGAATCTCTATAGTATTTCCACAAGGTAAGGTTAAGATCAGTGTTATGAGGCATGGAAGGAGAACCAATATTTTAGTTATGATCAAAACTAATGTCCACTATAAATTATTGTGTAATATTAATGAGTAGGACGTCTCGGGGAACAATTCAAAGTGAGGAGTGCAGACTAAGCTAAATCCATCAAACATGGTATGTTGATCAGTGCTTTCTAGCACTGAGCAACAGGGTTAGAGAAAATTTCAAGGCGATTGGTAGGGGCATTCAGATCGAAGCATTTTTCGGTGTGGTGTTGGAATGGTTTGGCTCATATGAAGGCTAGTATCCCTGTTCATTGTTTCTCTTACATGGAGACATTTTAAACTTATCTATGTCTCTTTTCTCTGTGCCGAGGGGCATGCTGGCATTGATGTGAGAGTATTGGTAGGGGAATGATGCCATATGGTCCGAGAGATATTTATTTTCTTTTGTTGCATAGATTGTTGAGGGTGTCTATTTGTGTCGATTATGAGTTGTCCACTAAGTAAGTCTCCTGGTATTGAGGTATTTATGGGCGTTGTTGGGGTATCCGGGTTATGCTCGTTGTTTCCATTTCCTTCATGAATGGGGGCAATGTCTTCTGAGCTGGGTGAGATATTCATGATCTCCATTCTGGTGTTCACGGCCGTCATTATTCTACGGGCCATGTATAGAACTATCATTAGGGAAAATGAAAACTAGAGGGTTTAAGTCTCTTTCACAAGAATCCTCATCTGATTCGGATTCTATTCCATCACAACATTCGAAGTGGTATCAGCGATGGTGTAAGTGGGTGGAGTCATTCATCATTTCCACGCCCTGTAAGGATTGTGGTGTACATTTGTTTTCCAGATGGTGGCGATGTCCGGGATGTTGCTGTTGTTGTTGCTATCATCTTTGAGGAAGGTTTATTGTTTGAGATAATGCCTCATTTAATATGCATACTACAGATTAGGGATTGGTTTGGTGTGTTGGAGGATGTTGAGAGATTCTCTCAACTTCTCCCTCCAAGAGTGGAATTAGTTGGATCTCAGCAGCACTATAAAAATTGTAATATATTCATTTGATTGAGATATAGAAATTAATTATTTGTGTGTGAATCCTGTTCAGTGAATGCTCTCTCCAATTTCTAATATGGTATCAGAGCCACTACTGGCTTAAATCCCTCACGGGATGGCCACGACGATGTGAGAGCAATGATTATGAAACCACTGCTGTAGGAGAGTAGATAGTTCAGTGAATTATTTTCTGAGTGAAAGTTTTTTGTGTGTTTGTTATTTTATTTTATTTTTTGGTGGAATAACACCAAAAGGCAGAGAGTGTAAAATTTTTACTATCAGAGTAGGCGTTGTCTGAGGCACTATCTGCGTGGTAAAATCTGTGTCGTTTAGCTTAGCAGAGGCACAACAGAAGCGTGGCATTAATCTAGGACGGATGCATGGAAATTACAGGCTTGTTGCTTGAAGGATACGGTATGCGTTTAGTTGTGATTTCATTCTACCTCTGTAAACCTGGATCTACCTCTGTATATTCATAGGATATTCTCTCAGATTTAAATTTTAATCAATATTTCAGTGGGACCAATATACCTTTCACAACTTGCCCCCTTCTTTTCGTTGACAACCTTATGGATACGAAATATGTTTTAATTTCTAATAAATGGGTGGTCTGGTGTGAGAAGACGAGGCTACGGTAAATGCATTTATAAAAGAGTGAGTGGAGATGGTTGCAGAAAAAATGCAGACGATAGACAATTGCCTTATTCACTGGAAATGTGGATGCATGTGGATGACTTTGGCGTGTTTGGAGGAGTGGGGTTAATCTACTACATATCTTTGGCTTTGGTAGGTTCTTCTCTTCAGCCTTACTTTATGACGCAGATACCTCACCAAAATAAGTTGATCCGACAAAATTTTATCGATGCACAGATGTCGGACATTTTCTTATATATATGTCGGTTAAAAATGTAGAAAACTGGCTGTAAGCGAGCGCGTTACACAGAAAATTGGGTTGCAAGATGTGCCATTGGAACTGAAATTGGACTGGACAAGGCGGATCGGATAGGAATGGATCAAGCTGCTCTATATCGACCTAATGTGCGTATAGTTTTTTTTGGCCGAGTGTGTAAGTGTTAATCTCTGGAGCAGTAAGATCTGCTGCCAGTATTCTACGCGTCTTACTCCAGCACTATTTTCTTCGTTTGTTGTGAGATTTGTGTAGTGCAGAACCAACTATGAACTATGTAGCATAATTTAAATTAGTTGTTCTCGACGTTCTTCGGTGCCGAGAGAACAATTGGCTAATTTGATTGTGTGAATTTGTTACATGCTGATGGATCTTGTCATTTCTCGGGGCTTCAAGAGCATTGGTTACAGGTTATACAATGAGATCCTTGTGTGTAAAGGTCACTTTGTAGGATTAATCACTGATCATATTCTGTATCCAGAATATTTTCCTAGAGACTGTTGAAATTTATTCTTCGGGGTGATTTCACAGATGGAAATATTTCCATAGGATAGTTCAGTGTCGAGACTCTTCTTCGGGGGTGTCAATAATCTTTGATCTTACAAATTCAGTATCGCTGGTCAGAAACAAATGTATTTTAAATGGGTTGAATGGTAGCTCGAAAATGGTAGAGAAAAGAGCATTGTCTATGAGATCTCAGAGTGGGTACAAATGTTAATGAAGACCAGGGCAGACAAATGTTTGTATTAAATTGGTGTGTTCTCCATTTCTATAATGTAGGCATTAAGGGGGGGTGTTTGAGATAATGCCTCATTTAATATGCATACTACAGATTAGGGATTGGTTTGGTGTGTTGGAGGATGTTGAGAGATTCTCTCAACTTCTCCCTCCAAGAGTGGAATTAGTTGGATCTCAGCAGCACTATAAAAATTGTAATATATTCATTTGATTGGGATATAGAAATTAATTATTTGTGTGTGAATCCTGTTCAGTGAATGCTCTCTCCAATTTCTAATATTTATGTGGTATGATTGGTTTTTCCGGCAAAATTTTGGTCATTCAGATTCTCTAGATCGATTTTCAATTTCCCGATTGTTTGGCTGGGATGTCAAATAATCTCTGAGCCGTTGATCTACCATGTTTATGTGGTATTATTCCATTTCTGATAGGTGGGTGTAGTATTTTGAATACGCAGTATGTAAAAATCAAGGTATTTATATTTCGGGGCGGCGGAATACATTTATAATCTTTTGTGTGAAGCGAGCGATTGTTAGAAGATGCTCAATTGTTTTGAACTCCCAACGTCAATTGGATCAAAGCGCTGACATTCTCTGCTTTGTCAGGGTGCGTTGGGATCATCTTATCCACGACAATATATTCTTTATGTATTCCCCCACATCTTTTCTTATATTCGACGGCGGGTCTCACGGCTCCCATTGGATGTGAGATTGGACTTCTACAAACCTTGTCGTCACTCAAAGGTCGAGGCTTTCTTCAATATGGGGGAACTTAATGATTTTTTATCTTCCGACACGTCCGCACATGAAGCTTTGATTGCGGCGACTATAGATGTGGAACATAAGAGACTCGGGGACGAGGAGATTGATGCACAGTTGATTGCTCAGGCTGTCTCCTTTCCTCCTGGTTTTTGTGGCGAGCAAGAAGGGATACGGGTTGAGAAGCCGAACAAGAATAATAGAAAAGCCAGAGGGAGGAAGAAGGCTAACTGTTACAAATTGGCAATGGACATTAAAGAGATTACTTTGGAGTACAAGGCCCTTTGGGGAAAGGTTTCCATTTTACAAATCCGCGATTTGATTGGGAGATGGATGTTCACCGAAGGAAGTGAGGTGGACATGGTGGTATGGGTCAAACAATTATGGAATCTTAATATTGGATACACCCCCAAAGTGAGTATGCTGCTGAATGGATGGTTTAATATTCATTTTATGGATGAGAAGGATATTCCTAAGATTATTCATAAAACTTGGGTCTGGGGTCACAGCTTTATGCAATTGGTTCCATGGTACCTTGGCTTCAACCCTGTTATGGAAGCCCCGCAGAGCAAAGTTGTTTGGGTAAAACTCCCATGGCTACCACTGGAATTCTGGACTTTGAAGGCCCTCAGGGCCATTGGTGATTCCATTAGGAATACCAAATATATTGACCCAGGTATTGTTGGTGCCAGTGACAAGAGAATTTCATGGCTCTTGGTGGAGGTTTGTTTTTCGGGTGGCTTGCCGGGGGACGTCAACTTGGTATGGGGTCAACGTAGACACCGCCAACGAATCGACTATTGGGGAATCCATTTTCGATGCCTTATCTGTCATCGGATCGGTAACCTGAAGGGGAACTGCCCCATGAGGCTCAGGAATAATCCTAGGGGATTGGCTGGTCTGGCTGGAAAGTGATAGAATCACATTCCTACTGGCCCACTCGGTGATCTTCCTTCAGGTAAATCTGATCCTTCCTCTTCGGGTGATGATGGTTATGTATCTGCTAGTGCACTTAGCGATAGGACTGCTCTTAATATCATTGAGAGGGATCACGTTGATATACCTGTGGAGACTAGATCGCCTCAGATGTGTGTGGAGGAGTATAGTGTTCACTCTGTCGAGGGCAGAGGTGTGCCTGATTCTAACATTGTCTCTATGTCGCCGGATAACACTCCATTGCAACACCCCTGTGACTTATCTGTGGACGCTTCTATCTCGATCCTTGTATCACCGCCTAATGCCTTATTGTGGACATGTCCTTCCATGCCCCCATTGGAATGGGCTTCCCCCCTACCCCCGAATAATGAACCTCTGATTCTATTTGATTCTTCTAGGAATACCGTTGGAAGTGACATTGACTCACTGCTGGGCAATCCAAATATTTACCTTGCGGCTCTTGCTGTTTTTTATAGAGATCCATGGGAGGATGAAATAACCATTTCTCCCTCCTCGAGCAGTAATATTATTGTTAGGAAGAAGACTAAGACCAGCTCGAGGCAATTTAGAGGAAGATTCAAAACAAAATCACTCTATAGAGATGATTTCTAGGACCTCTCAGATGTTCCCATATCTGCATCAGATTATCTTAGAGTGGATCTCAGGATGTTTAGAGTAGGAAATCCTTCGGAGGTTTCCCAATGACTCATATATTTTCTATGAATCTGAGGGGGTGGGCAATGCGTCCAAACATCATCGCTTAAAATAATTGCTATATAGTGTTGACCCTTCTATTATTTTGTGTCAAGAAACGCTCTGTTGCAAAGTCAAAGCTATTAAAACTTTCCTTTGAATCAAGCCCGGGTGGCATGCTACGGCTATTGATGCGTCGGGGCATGCTGGTGGACTTATTTCCCTATGGAATCCTTTGGTTGAAAATTTTTGGGCGTATAGTTTTTTTGGGGGTATATTACTTATGGATAACATTGGGGGATTCAGAGAGGATTTCAATGTGGTTAATTTGTATGCCCCGTATCAGAGTAGAGCAGATTTTTGGGCCCGTTTATACAGGTCGTGGATATTAATTTTAGAGAATTTGATTGTCATGGGGGATTTTAACTCCACCCTATAAGCTGATGAATCATGGGGATCCAAAGCTAGACTTGACCCCTTAGCTAGACAGATTGGAGATATCTTTGAAAAGGCTACCTTGGTTGATATTCGACCATAACCTCTTATTCCTACCTGGACCAATAGAAGAGCTAAGGAATAGTTTATTAGAAAACATCTCGACAGGGCTATGGTGGCGGAAGCATTGATCAACTCTTATGGACTTCCTAGATCTGCGGTTCTGGTGTCAGATTTATCGGACCACATGGCCATTCTTCTCACCTGGAATATGGGAGAACTAAAAACAGGGGTTCCATTCAAATTCAATAAAGCCTAGTTAGGCGACCCTCACTAATGTAGGCTTATCAAAGATTGTTGGAAGGAAAGTACCGAGGTGGAAGGTTTTTCGAGTTGGGACAGATTTCATTCCAAATTACAAAGAGTTAAGAGAATCACCAAAGAATGGGAAATAAAGAAGAAAAAATGCTTAAAGTTGAATTATAGATGATCTCTAAAAGACTAAAGGCTTATATGTGGAATTTTTAAACAATGCACCTGATGAAGCGACATATAAAGTTATGGACAAGCTGCAAAAGAGAAGGATTGAGATTCTTAAAATAGAAGAATTAACATGGAAATTAAAAAGCAGAATTACGTGGCTTAAGGAAGGAGATCTTAATACCAAAATTTTTCATAAAAGTGAAAATGACCGGAAGAACAGGAATTCCATCTGGTGCATACAAAGGGCGGATGGAAGCTTTGCTGTCACCACTCTTGAAATACAAAAGGAGGCTTATTTACATTTCTCGGCCTTCTACCAAGCAGATTCTAAGATAGACGAGGCTAGTCAGACGTGGGTTCTTCAGAATATGCCAAGAATGTTTGAGGCGGAGGTCGTCAAACTTATAAATTCTAAAATTTCCATTAAGGAAGTGGAACATGTATTAAAGTCATATCTTGGGCTAGATGGTTGGCCAGTAGAATTCTACTTACATTTCTTTGACATTTTGGGCCCGGAGATTACTGAGATAGTGGAACAAGGAAGGTTGACGAGGCACATTCCATCAAACATGGATTCCACCTTTATTGCGCTTATTCCAAAGATCTCTGAGCCAAAGGGATTTGGGGACTTTAGACCGATTTCCCTCTGCAATTTGATTTACAAATCTCATCCAAGATCATTGCAAATAGAATCAGAGACACCCTATCTAAGTTCACTTCCAAAGAGAAATATGGTTTTCTGAAGGGGCGTTCTATTCACGATGCTATTGCTATAGCACAGGAGGTCATGCACTCAATGCATGGTGGCGAAAAGGAATCTCTTATTATGAAGATAG
This sequence comes from Pinus albicaulis, assembly GCA_034641835.2. NCBI lineage: Eukaryota > Viridiplantae > Streptophyta > Pinopsida > Pinales > Pinaceae > Pinus > Pinus albicaulis. The sequence continues at coordinate 1,337,562,652 of CM076579.1, read as the reverse complement.
ATTTATACAAGGCATATGACAGTGTCGATTGGTCATATATCCGTCTGGTCTTATTAAAAGTTGGTCTCCCTATCGAGGTCATTCGATGGATCATGGCCTGCATCTCCTCAGTTAGATATGTGTTGATTATAAATGGTAAGCCTACCCCATTCTTTGAAGCTGGTTGGGGCCTGAGGTAGGATGTGCTCTGTACCCGTTTATTTTCATTTTGGTTATGGACGGATTCAGCAGATTAATGTATATGGCGATGTAGGCTGGATTTATATCCGGTTTCTCCTTTTTTGACTATGTAAGGATATCACACTCACTCTTTGTGGATGACCTTCTTTTATTTGTATGGCTTAATAGAAACCACTGGTTCTACATTTATTATATGCTTTCCCGTTTTGGATATGCTTCTGGACTCCTTATCAAAAAATGAAAGTCATTTATTCTCTCTGATTATGGTGATACGAATGAGATTATGTTCATAGCTGATTTTCTCGGGATCAACTCAAAGAAGGCCAACGAAGGTTTTTTATATTTGGGCTATAGAATCAAGCCATGTGGTTATAAGAATAGAGACTGGATGTGGCTGGTGGATAGATTCAGAAGTAAAATCAACAAGTGGATGCATAGATGGTTATCAATGGGTAGGAGGCTTATTATGATTCGGCCTGTTATTTCTCAGCTTCTGGTTTTTTAGGGGGCATCTATTTTATATTCCTGATCATATTGAGGCCACTATTAATGAAACTATAACAATTTTCTTATGGGGTGGCACTGCTATGGGGAAGAAGTATCATTTATGCAGGTTGTAGCTTTTAAATCGGCCTAAACAACATGGTTGTTGGGGCATTCTTAACACTAGGGTCTTTAATAAAGCACTGTTGGTGAAGTCCCTTGGCGAGCCATTACTGGCTCGGGTATCTGGACGAATACTATCAAATGCAAATAGCTATCTAGTGACTCCCTTCTTGGTATATACTGCCATGATGTCTCTTTTCCTCGTGCCTTGTCGGCGATCTGGCAAAGTTTTAAGAAAGTATTGTTGTGTTTGGCGAATCGATTATCTTGGCATTTTGGTGATGGGCAGCGTATATCTTTGGGATATGAAAAAAATTTTGAATTGTATGAGGATGCTAAATTAAACCCTCGGCTTCTACACCGTCTCGCTCATCGGGGCATCCTGTACTTCTCACAGGTAATCCATCACTGGTCGCATGGTGCCCCAATTTTAAAATCTGTCGAATAGCTGGGCCTATATTGATTTGATTCGGAGGACTGGGGCTCTTTCTTAGATGCCATTAGGGAGGCTGGGTTCTGTTACTCACCTGGCAGGGACCGTATTGTTTGGAATGGATCTAAAAATGGGGAATCCTTGATTTTCAAGGAAATATATGTTAATATCAATGTTAAATTGTATGTGGAACAACGATCCGAGGTATTCTATCTTTTTTGGCACAGGAAAATTCCCACAAAGATTGTTTTGTTTGGGTGGCTCGTATGGAAAAAAAATATCCTCACATGGGACTCTCTAAATAGAAGGGGTACATATGGTCCAGGCAAATGTGTTATTTGTCGTCTACAAGTGGAAACAATTGATCATATTTTCTTTCAACGTCCCATTGTTATCTCTCTATGGAAGTTGTTCTTCCAGTATCATATGGAACCTAATTGGATTCCTGAGAACTTTATTATGACTGCTCTGGCTTGGGGTAGATTACCAGGTAAACTCCAATCTCTCCCTTTTTTTTTTGTATGGGAAGTCTAGCTTGCCCGAAATAGACTCATTTTTTAGAATAGACCATTTAGGATTCATATCATTCATGATGCTATTATGAGATGGGTTGATGAAAGAGCACCAGCTGTGGATGAAATCAAGGATGGCTCCCATTGTTTGAGACCCCACGCTATCTCGCTCCCTGCCATATCTTTTGATGGGGCTTGTCTAGATGGACGCATTGGATGTGGTGCATGGATTAAAATCTCACAGATGGAAAGAATCCATATTTTTTGGAATGGGGGCATGGGGACCAATAACAAAGTGGAATTGATTGCTCTATGGGGAGGTCTTCTTGCTGCAATCAACTTGAACTTGAAGGAGATTAGCATCTATGGTGATTCGAAGTTGATTATTGACTGTATATATGGAAAACATGATCTAGATATTCCAGGTTTGCAAGGTTGGCTTAAGAGGACTTAAAATGTGGCATCGTCTGGACAACCCTCCATTATATCACATCTAGAGGGAAACAAAACAAGAGCAGATGGATTATCGAAAAAAGGTATCAACTCTAATTTTGGGGTTTTGTAGGGAATACAATATAGAAATGGGATTCAAATCTGGAACAATGAGATCCCAATTCCATAATTTTGGATCTTGATCTGCAAGCGAGTCTGTGGATCTCTCTCCGCTTGCAAGGATTGAATTCTCTTCCAAGCGCACCTGTGAATCTCTCTCTATACAGGATTGTCAAGTGAGGCCGATGCAGCTTATGGTTTGCCTCATGATTGTCAAACGAGGTGGTTTTTTGGTTTTAATAATTCTGTATGGTTTTCCTGCGAAGCAATTTGATATTGTACGGGATGAACAAGATGGCAGGTCTCTGTTTCAAAATGGGAATGTTATCGGAACATGGAATGGTAGTTATTATGGTGCTTTGAGTCCATCCCAAACTATTGACTGGTTTTTTTGGTTTAAATAGCTGTAGTTGTAGAGGAACTATGCTGACAATATGTCGCTGATTGTATTTACTCTTTTCTTTATTAGAAGGGATGCATACTTTAAGTTCCTTGTTGTGATTAGACTCTGATAGGTTCTGTGCTGCTTAACAGCATAGAATGTTATGTATTTGAATTTGTATTGTTTTACTTAATAGAACAACGTTTTTTTTCCTCTGAAAAAAAAATATATTAATGAGTATAGATCTATTTTAATTATGATCAAAACCAATGTCCAGTAAATATTAATAAGTATAGATCTATTTTAATCACCGATTTAGCAATAATTATTGATCTAGAAATAAAATGTTTGTATTTCTAATATATATATATATATATATATATATATATATATATATATATATATATATATATTATATAGAAAAGAAAGTATTGGCTAATAATGTCTAGTAAAAAAAAATATGGTCTAATATTAACTAGTATGGATCCATTTTTATCACAGATTTAATAAGAATCTAACTTCTTTTTTAAATGTAAAATTTGAATAGAATGTTTACATATATATATTTCACATGATCATATATATAGATCACTTTTCATTATTTATGTTGCATTTTGGAATGTATAAAATGGATCAAAATTTATTTAGGTATAAAATAGGCCAATGCTTAAAATGTTTAATATATATATATATATTTCAATTTCTTTATATAATGTATATATAATTTTTTTTAACTTATTGTTGTTTCTCCTTAGTATGGAGACTAAGAGTAAGATTATTGATGTTTTATTATATTTTTAATTAAACAAACCAAACCAAAAGCATATATTCGTTTTTATTTTTTATTATATCTTACTTTTTTTATATAAATTTTTTTTGTTATTTTTTTTTAATGATACACGTGTGAACTCTGAGTTAAACACAGACCTACCTAGTAGTCTCCCACACTAGGTTGCAAAATAAATCTCTCTACTCAATATTTTTTTTTAATAATTAATTACTATGCAGTAATATAAATGAAATACAAAACCTAGGGTTTTGACAATCCTGCAACGATACTCGTCAGGGTGCCTCCCTGCCCTCATGGTGGCTTCGCGAACTTCAAGCAGTGAAGCATTGCCTACTGACTCTATTCACAATCAATGAAAGTCCCAATGGGAGGGGAGAGCACCCCTCCCCCTTCTGGCAACCCTGACGCTATCAATAAGGATTCACATTCCCAAATTCCGTCCTCTGACACTGCAGGAATGCAGACGGAACCAAACGCAATGCAAAATGACAAAACTATGGAGCATCTAGTGAATACGGAGCAGCAAAAGGCATCCTCAGCCACTTGTCTTTCAATCATAGTAGAACGTCAAAAGATTGACCTTCCAAGCCATCGTATCAATGCTCAGATTCAGTACATGAAATATCATGAACTTATCGGCAAATTTGTAGGATTTTGACCTACCAAGAAAGCCCTCTAAGGTTGGATTTCCTCCAAATGGAAACCAAAGGGACATGCCACCCTTCAATTAGGGCCAAAAGGTTTATTTAACGCTATCTTTAACTGTATTGAAGACAAAAATCACGTCTTGGATGGAGGCCCTTACTTCTTCAACTCTCCAGGACTGTATCTCAAGGATTGGGTAGAAAGACTCAACCCAGATAAAGAAGACTTCCACTGGGCACTTGTATGGATCAGAGTGTACTCTCTACCTCTGGAATATTGGGATGAGGAATCCTTAAAGGACATTGGCAATGGACTAGGAGAGTTCATCAATGTTGCAGAAGAAACAAAACTCCGAAGATACACCTCATACGCAAGAATCTGTGTCTATATGCATCTTGCCACGACTCTCACGGATTCGGTAAGTCTCTATCATGATGATTTTGAATGGGTGCAAACCATAGACTATGAGCATGTCCCCTTTCGCTGTAGAAAATTCCATGAACATGGCCATCTCTTCCGATATTGTCCATTAAATCAACCACCCAAACCTACTGCTACCCCTGAAAACACTAATGCTGAGGGCTTTACCAAAGTCCCCAACTATAAAAAGCACACCAAGAAATCTACCTCCACTCCCAAAGTTCCACCCAAAGCTACCCCTACCTCTCCCACCAGCAACAGTTTTGATATCCTAGCCAAACAACCTCTCTCAGAAGGAGAATCCTCACACCAAGCTACTGTGAGAACCAAACCCACCACTTCTGAACCATCTGTTGATCCCCTGATGAATCCTCTTCCCCCCAAATCACAACCAGGCTCTCAAGGCTCCACTCCCAAACTCAGCAATGACTCGGATCTGGTAATCTGGCATCCCAATCAAATGGAGATATATGGCATGTCTTAATCGGCCTCCCTCAAAGCAAGATATGTGATATAAGGAAGCCAACCCACTCATATGGACGAGGAACCTGAAAGCATCAATCTAGGAGATCTAGATATTCTAGGTCTGGAGTAAGCGTGTAAGCACAAAGAGTATGACAAAATACTTGAAAGATAGATTGAAAGCCTAGAAGTGATTCTTTTTCAAGCACAGGAGCAAAGACCACTTGGCATATAGCGAGGAATTCACTAGGATGGAAAAAATATGTTCAAAGAAACAAAAAAGAGGGCGAAGAACAGATCTACAAAGAACGATCATTGTAGGAGAAATGCTTGTTGAATCTGGGAGATATCCCAAGTTAACAAAATACTACAGGCTGATATCCAGTAGTTCTCAATGAAACTCACTTCATGGAACATTCGAAGGCTCAACAGCCCCTCAAAGCACTGAATGATAAAAAACATGATTCAACAAGAAAGACCCTCTGTTTTATTTATGCAGGAAACTAAGTACAATAGTCACACCCTCAGCTCCATCATTTCTAAGTTATGGTTTGGTTGCAGCACAATAGCGGTAGATGCATCGGGTGCCTCCGAAGGCCTTGCAATCGCATGGAATCCCCAGATCATCTCACTCTCTGACTTTCATGCTTCTGACAATCTAATACAAGAATCCTTCCATTTGATTGGAACCAACATCCCTGGACACCTCTCCAATGTATACTTCCCTCAAGATCCGCTTCACGAAACTCCCCTGCTTGATACCATGGAAATCCTCAACGCTACTAGGAGACATCCACTCTGGATTGTTGGTGGTGACTTCAATATGATTACCAAGCCAGAAGAAAAAAGGGGAGGCCGAGCCAAACTTGACATGGACAATCACCATTTTAAGGAATTCATTCAAAGAACCTGGTTAATAGACCTTCCTTTTTCCAATGGCATGCACACATGGAACAACAAATGCATAAGTTCTCAGCAAATAGCCTCAAAGCTTGACCGATTCCTAATCTCGAACAACGCCATTCACTTGGGGGGAGACATACTCTCATCCATTCTCCCCCTAACTGGCTCTGACTATTAGCCCATCCTCTTGTAATGGCTGTGACCTAGTGCTACCACTAGACGTCCTTTCCTGTTTGAATCCTTCTGGTTAACTCATCCAAACTTTAAAGGCATGGTCATGAACAGTTGGAGCAGCTTCATACCACCTGCAAGATCCAAAATGTATTAATTTCAACAAAAACTCAAAAATCTCAAGAACAAGCTCAAGCAATGGAACCACTTCACCTTCGGGAACATCTTTCATCATCAGAAGGTTTTGGAAAAACAAATGTCTAAAATTTAACAGTGCATTATCACTGAGGAAGATTAGAAGCTTTAGTTGCACAGGAGCAAATTATCCTCACCAAACTGGATGAGAGAAGACTGCAAGAGGAAATCCTCTGGAAGCAGAAATCAAGAATCCGGTGGCTAAAGGAAGGGGAGAAGAATACAAAATGCTTTCATCGCTCAACCATTCAAAGACGTATGCATAACCATATTGCACAACTCCAGAACCGACAAGGGGAAAGGTTAGAGGAACATGAGGACATAGAGAAATAATTTCTCCGACACTTCAAACATATTTTACAAGAGCCCCAAGGAAGCAAACAACAAGCTATCAACAAGGTTACACAACACATCCCCAAGCTTATCAATGAAGAACATAACAAGATGCTCCTCTAACCTGTCTCCCTCCAGGAGGTTGATCCGGTAATGGCTCAACTCAAAGATGGCAAAGCTCCAGGTCCGAATGGTTTCACTTCCAATTTCTTTCATCACTTCTGGGATCTCATCAAATTGGAAGTATGGGACTTAGTTGAGGAATCTAGAGAATTTCACTAGATCCTCCCTTCTCTCAATGGTACCTTTCTAGCCCTCATCCCGAAAGAGGAACACTTTGTCACTCCTGACAAGTACAAACCAATTCCATTATTCAATGTTATTTACAAGGTGATTTCCAAGGTTATAGCCAATAGGCTTAAACCCCTGCTTCCTCTGCTCATTTCGCTGGAACAAACAGGTTATGTTGAAGGAAAACAGATCTTGGATAGGATCATCCTCACTCATGAAGTCATTCACTCCCTGAAACACACCAAGAAGGCAGGTATGCTCTTAAAAATATATCTTTCCAAAGCTTTTGACAAATTAAGTTGGGATTACATTAATCAGATGCTCATTGCCTTTGGATTCTGCCCCTCCTGGACTAGATGGATAATGAACCTCATCTCCTCCCCCTTCTACTCTATCCTCATCAATGGAGTCCCCTTTCCCCCCATCACACCCTCCCGAGCTATTCGCCAAGGTGATCCTCTTTCCCCTTTCCTCTTTGTCCTTATGGAAGAAGGTCTAGGACGTCTTATTCAAAATGAGGTCTGCAATCATTCCCTTCTAGCATATCCATACATGAATCCCATCCTACCACCCATCAACAGTTTGTTGACGAAAATATGATGTTTGGTCATCCTTCTGTTCAAGAAGCTCATACTTTCAAATCTCTGCTGGACATTTTCTCGGATGCCTCAGGTACCTCCATTAATGCTGGCAAATCACAGATTTTCTTCTTCAATACTCCAGCTACAACTCAATGCAATATTTCCAAGATCCTCGAATTCTCCATAACCCCACTGCTTGCTAAATACCTTGGAGCGCCATTAATTGATTCTGCGATTAGGCATTCAAACTGGAAAGAGCTTCTAGAAAAACGTGAAGCCCGCCTTTCCTCATGGACCTATAGATCGCTCAATATTGCTAGTCGACTTGTCCTAATCGAAGCAGTCTTGCAATCCATGCCTCTCTATCTCTTCTCTGTTCTAGCAGCACCAAAATGGGTGTTCAAGAAAATCAAGAACCTGCAATGCAATTTCCTTTGGCGCACGTCTGGAAAAAATAGAAAATGGGCTCTAGTAAAGTGGTCAACAGTTTTCACTCCAAAAAGGGATGGGGGTCTAGGCCTAAGAGATCCACATCATAGCAACGCAGTCATGGGTGCCCGCATGTGGTGGAAATGGCTATCCAAGCCACACACTCCATGGGCACGCTTATGGACTGCCAAATATGCAAACAACAGGCCACTCGTTGATCTTATCAGACTTGTCACAGTGGATGTTGGCTCTATTATTTAGAATGCTGCCAGATAACATAGATCTCTCATTCAAGAGCACAGCTTCTGGGAAGTCAGAGATGGAGGTACTGCCCGTTTCTAGGAAGACTCTTGGCAACAAATGCCCAAATTGGCAACACTTTTCCAACGGCCTCAGCGGCATGTGGATCTCTATGATCAATTGGAAAACAAATTCAAACATTTCTGGGAACCTACGTCTGCTCTGGGCTACCGTCAATGGATACCAGCAACTCAATGGCACGAGAACTGGCCGGGGGAAACATCTAAGGAGATTGATAAAGAGCTCATGAGCTGGAAAATCAGATGCTCAGAGAAGGAAGATTTACTCAGATGGGGCTACACTCCACAGGGCACGTTCACCACCAAGGAAGCGTACAATTTGATATATCCCACTCAGGAACCCAAATATGAGATTTGGATCCAAATATGGAGACCCGGCATCTTGCCCAAGGTCTCCACCTTCCTATGGCTACTATGCAAAAAATGAATCCTTACCTGGGATAATATTTTGAAAAGAGGACTCATAGGACCTTCAAGGTGCCCAACTGTTTAACACATATAGAAAATATCCCTCATCTAATGGATACATGCACATTGACCAACAAAATGTGGGAAAAAATCATTTTCAGGTGCAAAAGATCCAGTCGTATAAAAGGTGATATCATCAACACAATCTGAAACTGGCCTTCTGAACCTTATAATAGCAAGTTACTAAATACTCTCTGGACTCTTCTCCCTGGCCTTCTGCTATGGTCTGTCTGGAAGGAAAGGAATAAAATAATATTTAAGCATCAGATCACCCCTTTGGACACCATTTGGACACCATTTGGACTAATCTCTCCATCAATCTCCAAGAAACGTTGTCTCTTCAACACTGGCAGGAATCTGATATACCCACTCAAGATCCGGAGAGTCTTATTTGGGAGAATTGGCATTTATCCATTCCAATCCTCCCTTTAAGCACTAGCACTCCCTCAAATCATCCAGAATCACCCATTACTTGGATTCCCCCTCCGGCAGGTATGATCAAGTTGAATTTTGATGGCGCATCCAAAGGCAATCCTGGAGATGTGGGATTTGGTGACATTTTTCGCGATACGGCTCGTACACCCCTTGAGGTATTCTTTGGATCCATAGGATGGGAGTCCAATAACTCAGCTGAACTGGAAGGTTCTTTGGCAGGGTCACTGTCTGGCTCAGGTGCACGACTACTTCCCTTTAGAAGTAGAAGGGAACTCTCAAATTCTCATTAATGCAACTATTCATATCCTCATGGGGGCCTTTGCCTCAAAGGTAGCCAAAAGCTGGCGTCTTACTGCAAGATTTGAGCATATAGAACATTGGCTCAAGCATCACCGGGTTGTTTCCTTCAAGCATGTCAAATGCTCGGGCAATAAGATCGCGGATTTTCTTGCAAATAAAGGAGTAGATTATGAACATACACTCTACTTAAGTCCTCTTAATAATATCAATGATACCTCTCTTAAATAGGAATGCACTAAAATGGTGCACATGGAAGCAATACTCCTGGATGTAGATGAATGAATCGGGAAGATGGACGACGAGCCCTACACTTGACACATGGCCTTGCCACATGGTCATGCATGGGCTCAAGCTGGTGGAATTTATAACAACCAACTGGTCTCAACATTCAACCATTAATATGCTTGAACATCAATGCTGCTACCACCTTCTCATAATGCCTCCACGATGTATCAATCTGCCATTTCCCTCTAGCTTCATTTTCCCCTCTGCAGTCTCAGATACGAGCTCTCGAACGTGCACAGGGAGGCAGTGCAGCCTTTACTATTGCCTTATGCTTGCTCCTGGTCTCCATTTCACTCAAAACCTCTTCTGCAGCTTCAATTCGGCCCCTTGGTCTTAGAATCCACAGCCTACAGCTCCCTTTTTTCAGCCATCTCTGCTCACCTGCATCTCTAGTGCTTCTGACGGCTCCAATATGCCCAGGTGGCACAGAATGCATTGCCACCGAGGCAGTGGGTGCGATTGGGTGTCTTGTCCTCATCTGTCCATCCATTCTGAGTCTTCTTCACCACCTCACGATGAGATTTTCACCCACTATCTTGCCACTCGTAGTGGCAGAGGCCGAGGTCACGCCTCCCAGTCACCTCGTTCTATCTCTCTTGACGATATTTCAGCTATGCGTCACACCACAAACAATGGCAGAGGTCGGAGATAACCTTCTCCGCCTCCGCAGACCCCTCATTTGGAGACACGGCCTCTTCTGCCTAGGGAGAATTCTGCCTAATTCCATTACACCTGTGCTCTGGATCGTCCCAGCCTCACTGCTACCATCACCATCAACTTCAAGGATGAGGCTTCCTACGAAGCAAGCCAAAACTCTAGGAAAATTCAAAGAAAATCCACCGTATACTCTGTGCCTCTTCCGCTCTCGCGTAATTCTGAAGCCCTTCCAGTCAAACAAGGCACCCTCTCCTCCAGCAACAAAGGAAATGCCAGCAGTGGAAGCGGTGGCAGTGGAAGTGGCAGCTCAGATTGATCTGGAGAAGATGGCTTGAAAGGCAATGCAAACACAATTCGCACTACCACAACTCTAGAACCAATGACTCATCAAACGACACATGCAGATGACTCCTCCAAAGACTATAGGTGCCTCATTGTGGAGGAACCACTGCCTCAACAAAATGACACCTAGCATGGAGAGGTCCTTTTTTACAATTATGTTAATTTTCTTTGTGAAACTGTCTTTCTTGAATATTTTCACAACACTTAGCTATTTTTTGTATGAAGCTGGTTTCCCATCTTTGGGCAGCTGTATCATGACTGGTTTCCCCATCTGGGGCAGTCACCATTTTGTATTTTTGACATATAGTGCCTTTGGAATTGGATAGTTCAGTGATTCCAGACTCTAGACTCTCCTTGTACATTATGTTACATTAATAGAATTTAGTCCAACTTAGAAAAAAATATAAATTAAATACGTTATAAATGTCAAAATGAATCAAATTAATATAGCTCATAAATATGAATATTCATCAATTGATGATATATATATATATATATAATTATCGAGATTTTTTTCTTATAAATAGAGTTTGTTACAAAATAATATGTCTTATCAATATCACATTATTGTTTGTATGATATTGTTTTTAATTAATCAATTTAATTAAAAAGATAAAAATAACATAACTACTTGAAGATAAATTTCAAATTTTAGTTTGTTTATTATTAAAAATATAATATTTTAAAATATTTTCTGTAAAATAATTTAATTATAAAAATCGCTATTCTAAAAATAGAAACACCTATCTTTCAACATAAAAAACACTATTTTAAATAGACACACCTATATTTTGTCTAGATACATCACCCCTATTGATGAGTGGCCGACCTCATCACTATTTAACCAAAACCCACAAACAAACACTTATCTTTCAACATAATTAAAATTAAATTAAATTAAATTTCTTTATATAATTTATAAAAAGCTACCTAATATTTATTAAATTTCAATGCCCTTCAATTCCTTAAACCCCAACCTTGGAGGAAGCTACGCAACATTTATTAAATTTTCATGCACTTCAATTCCTTAAACCCAACATTGATCCTACATGTCAAAAGAAGAGTATACACTACACACCAACCTAGATCCATCTTAACTCCGGATCTATCAAGCGCCGAGAGGGATCAAATTTCTCGAGGTGAAAACCTCTTTTTTGAGTGCAAAACTTGAGGAAAGGTTTTCACCTCGGGAGATTTGATCCCTCTCGGTGCTTGATAGATCCGGAGTTAAGATGGATCTAGGCTGGTTTCAGTCATGTGAGACCAAGGAAAATCTATCGATAATATGAGGAACATATGCTTAATTTTATCAATAATATGTAAATACATCTAATATTAACATAACCATTTTAAATATGTTAAATATGTCTGAGATTTATTGAGTCATTTTAATTTTAAATTTGATTAGTTACCTCAGTTTGTTGAGATGATAAATATTGTAAAATAACTTTAATGATGAAATAAAATTTTGAATGCAAAGTGACAATGTAATAATATTGAATGATAGAAACCGTGAATAATAAGAATGTAGTCAATTATGAATAGTCTTCATTGTGATCGATTTCAAACTATTTTCTTCTGCTATTCTTATTTTCACCCATTTTAGTTTTGTCATATTTTCATATTGATTATTTGAAAAGGACAGTTGGAATCGTAAACCATTTAAATATTTAGCTCGAGCTCTTGTAGTAAACATTATACCTTGTCTCTCTTGCTCTCGAATATTAATAGGTTGAATTACTATAACACAAAAATCAATGTACATTGTCAAAAAAAAATTGTGCTTACGCTGAAATCATTGCACACACAATATTAATCCAACGACTTTAAAATTAATGTACCATCATACATCCAATTACATAAAATTAGAAATCAACATATACACTGAAATCAATGCAACTAATGCAAGAAATCAAATAATAATAGAAAACAACATCTACACTAAAATTAATGCATCTAATGCAAGTAATGAAATATGATTAGAAATCAACATCTACACTCAAATGAGTCTAGTGCAAGTAGGAAAATAGGATTTAAAGCCAACATTTACACTGAAATCAATGCATCTAGTGCATGCAATCAAATAGGATTATAAATCACCCTCTACACCGAAATAAATGCATTTAGTGCAAGGAATCAAATAGGATTATAAATCATCTACATTTAAATCAATGCATTTAGTTAAATCATCTACATTTAAATCAATGCATTTAGTGCAAGCAATCAAATATAATTATAAATCAACATCTACATTGAAATTAATGCATCTAGTGCAAGTAATGAAATATGATTAGAAATCAACAAATACACTCAAATGAGTCTAGTGCAAGTAGGAAAATGGGATTTAAAGCCAACATTTACACTGAAATCAATGCATCTAATGCATGCAATCAAATAGGATTAGAAATCACCATCTACACCGAAATAAATGCATTTAGTGCAAGGAATCAAATAGGATTATAAATCATCTACATTTAAATCAATGCATTTAGTTAAATCATCTACATTTAAATCAATGCATTTAGTGCAAGCAATCAAATAGAATTATAAATCAACATCTACATTGAAATTAATGCATCTAGTGCAAGCAATCAAATAAGATTAGAAATCACCATCTACACTTAAATCAAGGAATTTAGTGAAAGCAATCAAATAGGATTAGAAATCACCATCTACATTGAAATCAATCCATTCAGTGCAAGCAATCAAATAGGATTAAAAATAATCTACATTGAAATCAATTCATCTAGTGAAAGAAATCAAATATAACCAAAAATCAAAATCTACATTAAAATTAATACATCCAGTGAAATCAATCAAATAGGATTAGAATCATCATCTACACTGAAATTAATGCATTTAGGGCAAGCAATCAAATAGGATTAGAAATCATCTACATTAAAATCAATCCATCTAGTGTAAGTAATCAAATATCATTAGAAATCAACATCTACACCAAAATCAATTCATATAGTGCAAGAAATCAAATAGGATTAGAAATCACCATCTACACTGAAATCAATGCATCTACTGCAGGAAACCTTCTTCCCTCTCTCCCCCATATATATCTATATATCCATCCATCTCTCCTTCTTTTTCTCTTTATCTCACCCCACCATACACACACTCCCTCTCACTCCATATCTATCAATTTCCTTGTCCCTCCCTCCTTCTCTCCATCTATATTTTTTTCTCTTCACCTCACATCTATATCTATATCTCACACTATCTCTCTATATCAACTCCAAAACATAAACTCTCTTTCTCCAATCTATCTATCTATCTATCACTCTCTCCTCCTCCTCTCTCTCTCTCTCTCACTTCTATCTCTCTTCCTTCCTACTACCCTTTCTCCCTCTCTCTCTCTCTCTCTCCACCTTTCACCCTCCATGTCTGTATTCTTATCTCCCCCTCTCTCCCTCTCCATCTTCATATCTTTTTCCCTAACTCTCTTCACTCTCTCTCTTCCTTTCTCTCCCCCCCCTCTCTCTCTCTATCTTCACCTTCCAACTTTGTTACCATATGCCTCTCTTTCTCCTTCTCTCCCCCCTTCTCTCCATATCTCCTTATTTGTCTCTTTATCTCACCCCAAAACATACACACTCCCTCTTCATCTCTCTCTTGTCACTCCCCCTCTCTCTCCACTACTCACTCTCTATGTATTTATTCTTCCCTCCCTCTCTCCTCATCCAGCTCCATCTCTCAATCCCTCCCTCTCTCCCCCTCCAAATCCATATTTCTATCCCTCCCTCTCTCCTCCCCTCTCTCCTTCTCTCTTTCAAGTCCCCTCTCCTTTCCTTCCTCTCTCTCCATTTCTCTCCTACCTCCCTTTCTCTTCCCCCATCTCTCTCTCTCTCCATCTCTCAATCCCTCCCTCTCTCCCCCTCCAAATCCATATTTCTATCCCTCCCTCTCTCCTCCTCTCTTTCAAGTCCCCTCCCTTTTCCTTCCTCTCTCTCCCTTTATCTCCTACCTCCCTTTATCTTCCCCCATATCTCTCTCTCTCTCTCTCTCTCTCCTACAATCCTCTCTTCCCCCATCACTCTCTTCCTCTCTCTCTCATCATTCCTCTCACACCTCCTTCTATTTGACCCCCCAGCTCTCTTTCTCTCTCTCTCTCTCTGTCCTCCAATAATCTCTCTTCCCCCATCACTCTATCTCACTCTCCAACTATCTTACTATTTCTATCCCTTTATCCTTCTCTCCCCCCTTGTCTCCATCACTCATCCTTTCTCCTTCTCTCCCCCTTGTCTCCATCACTCCTATGTATCTTTATCCCACCCATAAGCATACACACTCTCTCTCCATCTCTCCCTTGTCACTCCCTCTCTATGTATTTCTTCTTCATTTCCTCGCTCCACCTCCAGCTCCATCTCTCTATCCCTCCTTCTCTCCTCCACCTCTCATCCTTTCTCTCTCTCCCTTTCTCTCCTACCTCCCTCTCCCTTCCCCCTTTTTTTTCTCTCTCTCACTCTCTACCCTCCAATCCTCTCTCCTTCTCCCTCCCTCTCTCGTTATCTCTCTCCCACCTCCATCTTTATGTCTCCCTCTCCCTCTCTTACCCTTCTCTAACTCTCTCAGTCTTCTCACTCTCTCTCTCTTCATTCCTCTTCTCCCTTCTCCTTTAGTTTATCTCCATATCTCCCTTGTCACTCCCCCTATTTCTCCACCTCTATCATATATCATGATGTATTAATATATATTACAATATAATAAATTTAATATTCTATTAATCTAAACATATTAAATTTAATAATATTAATATTTTAATATTAATGTTAGGGTTAATAATGTTTTTTTTGCATGGTATTAATAATAATTTGTTCCATGGTATTTTACCCTTATACTTCATATATAATTAGATCTTGATTTCTTATCGTATTTGATATATTTTTATTTATTTACCTTAGCTCTTTATACCTCTGTTATATTTACTTATTTACCATACCTATTTTATAGATATATTATTTGGCCCATGGTATTATTAATAATTTGTCCCATGGTATTTGGCCCATGGTATTAATAATAATTTTGCCCATGGGCTTCACCTAAATAAAACCTATTTTTGAGTTTTTGTAAATATAAAGTGGTTTATTGAGTAAATATAAAAATTGGTTTTATTTATTTACCATATCTCTAATTTATTTATATTTTTATTTATTTACCATACCTCCTGAGTAATATAAAAAAAAGGTTTTATTTATTTACCATACCTATGGTTTATTTATATTTTTACGTACTTACCATATTTTATTTATTTACCATAACTCTTTTTTGAGTGTTAGTAAACTCTTCATATTTTAAGTTTATATCGTTTAAATTTATTTTTAATAAATTTTTAATTATTCATTTATATGTTTATGTAAGCCGACATTTTTTTTGGCTTCCGACATACTTACACATCGGGGTCATACTGGGCTGTAGAATGCGCCTCTCGGCGCAATCAATTGCAGAAATTAAACACAATCGCCAATCACATTAAGTGCAGAAATAAAGAAATCAAACCACAACACAGATCATTTCCCTGGGGAAATATTGCTGCTAAAAACCCCTTTATAATATATTGTATATTCCACAAGGAAACATGAAACAATTACAATTCACTCTTCTCACTCCTACAATCTGCATATTGTCTCACACTAATCTAGACAAAATCAGGACAACACTTAGTCAATTCTCAGCCTGTCTTCAGCCTGCCTTTCTCATGCAATTCCTGATGAATGCAATCCCTATTCTTTAGGAATTTCAGCCTTCCTCAACTGTCCTGAGTATCATGGGAATCCTGTGGTGTTTTAACTACATCTGTGCAGCCTGCTAATATCACGACTGATAGTTAACATCCCTTTAACCTTTGTCTCAACTAGGTCTCCAATGGAACTAACATGCATGCATCTATTAATAGTAAATCATCAGTTTCATGGAAGATCACTAATTATGAATTAAATAATGTTTAATTCACTTGATCTCTCACTAGCACAACAAATAGTTACAACTAGTTCATCTGACTTTAACTCACCTAACTGAGTTTAACTGATTACTCATGCATTAAACTAATGCACCAACTACAATTTGAACTCCATAAATAATAGAATTACTCTGCATGCCTCACCACCCTCAACTTGAATTCCATGAGCTAACTTATTTTATCACACTCAGTTAACTATTACAAGTGATTATGAGATAAGATTACATTTTATTGTCCAATTAAATTTTGGGATAATTAAATTTGACACATCCAATTTATTAAATAAATTGAATTTCACACTAATGTATCACTAGGACCCATCACGACACGACCTATTTTCCCACACTAGTGTAGGTGCTATCATGTTGTTTCTAGATGCCAATTTCACGGTTTCTTGTTGCAAACTTCAACACTCCCTCTCAACAAGAAATGAATGTCCTTGCATGCGACATCCAACTCTTGCATGTGACATGCAAATCTTGCATGCAACACTTCTCTAGTGTTTCTCGCACATGCAAATTTTGCATGCAACACTTCTGAAACAGAATAGTCTCTAAACAAATGAATCAGTATAATGCATATGGCGTCAGAGTCTTCTGACTGTTGATACCTACTGCACATGTCTACTAGACTCTATGCGTTGTTGACATCTGCATCCATGCACTCTGCACTGCTGTCAACTCTGATCTGCGCTCTAGTATCGAACACCTGTCACTCTGGTTTTTGTCCTCCTGCATCTAACTACATCAATCTAACTGATCCTGCTACTGTTGTACTATGGGCTCCTCGTAGCCAAGTTTGATCCATGAGACGCACCATCTCTACGACCCTGCCCAAATTTCTTCTTGGGATCAATTTTGCACATCGCCCCACCTCACACCTAGAGGTATAGCTGCATGAACTCCCTCTACCCATCTAGCTCGAAATTTCTTATCTTGAGTGGTTTCTTCCACTCCATGATCCTTCACATGTGGCTGCTCCACATCTTGAGGTTCATTCTTTGGAACCAAGAGTTCCTCATATGCATGAAAATCAAGCTCCCTCTCAAGGGACAATTTTATGGATTTCTCACACTTTCCCATGGTACATCCCTTACATGTGTCTATCTGTGCAAGGGTACCCTTTGGAAGCTCCGTAGAAATATGTTGCATGACCTTCAAAGAATTGTGGTGTGGAACACCTTGATCCCAGCTCACCACTTTTTTCGCCTTACCCATCAATGATTTGCATCCTTCTACATCAAGTTTATAGAGATTCTCCACATGAATCCCAATCTTCTTGGATTTTCTGATTACTTTGCATCGAAGGAAAATTTTTCCTTCACTGAAAACAACATCATAGCTTCTATCCTCCAACATTGCGACTGAAACTAAATTTTTCTTCAAACCTGGTACATGCATTACATTTTTTGAATAAAAATATTTTATGTGATTGTCTCTGGAAATTAACTGTACCAATCCTAGTAGCACTATATCTTCCATAGTCACCCATTTCGATATGCATCTGGAGGTCCTTCTCCTCCAAGCTACTGAAAAATTATTTGTCTCTCGTCATGGAAAGATGCACCACTATCCAAGTACCACCCTAATCCCATCGCACTTAACACCATTCATGTGATCAGAAGTCCAACTCAAATTGTGAGGCCAAAGCCTCACTAGCTACAGATCCTAAATCCTTCTTGTTCTTCTTCTTTTGTGGACAATTAGTGGCATAATGTCCATACTCGTGATAGTGAAAACACTTCACTCTGGACATGTCACGCTCCTTGCCTTATTCGTCGTTCTCATATTGGAATAGGATTTATTTCCCTTCCCCTTCTTCGCCTTACCAGCCAAGGCGCAAATTTCTTCATCATCTTCCTTAAATTAAGATCCATCCCTGGTATTCCGCCTGAATTCTTCTTGTACCAAATCTGACCAAAGTCTTTCCCAATTAGGAAGCTTCTCCCTACCATTGACTAAGTCCTGATAACTATCCCAACTCTTGGGAAGGCCTAGAAGATCTAGGCTCACCAAGTCATCATACGCGACAATAATTCCTACACTCCCAAGCTCATCCTGACATTGGACAAACTTTGTTAAGTATATCATAATAGTGTCGCTTTTCTCCCTTTTGATTTTCCTAAGCTTGTCCTTCAGTGAAAATTTTCTATGATCAATGTTGCTCTCAAATATATCTGTCAAAGCCTTCCACATTGCATATGGATTCAATTTTCCATGGAGACTTGAGAAAATGTGGTCTCGTACTCCCTCTAGTAAGATCCTCCTCGCCCTTGCAACCTTCTTTTGCCAAGCATCAAGATTTGTGGCATCTACTATAGCGGGCTTGGGAACATCACTATAAATGAATTATTTCAACCCATTTTCCTCTAGTACTACCTCCATTTTGTCTTTCCACACAATATAGTTAGAGTTTTCATCGAGTGCATACTCCAATCTCAAGCCATTGAAATCCATTTCGATCCTGATCCACCTGTCGCACCAAGAATACTTTTGCAAATCCTAATTTTATTCAGTCACAAACTCATATTCTCCTCCACTATAGTGATTTCTTGTGCTCTGATACCATGTAGAAATTATACAAACATATGTATATCAATGCATTCAATCCGATATAACAATGTACTAAAGCTAGATACTGAATCCTTCTACAAATCAATTGCAGAAATTAAACACAATCTCCAATCACATTAAGTGCAGAAAGAAACAAATCAAACCGAAACACAAATAATTTCCTTAGGGAAAGCTTGCTGCTCAAAATCCCTATATCATGTATTGTATATTCCACAAGGAATCATGAAACAATTACAATGCAATCTTCTCACAAGAGTCTCCTGCAATCTTCTTATCGTCTCACACTCATCCAGACAAAATCGGGCCAACACTTATCTAATTCTCAACATGTCTTCAGCCTACCTTGCTCACGTAATTCCTGATGAATGCAATCCATATTCTTTAGAAATTTCAGCCTTCCTCAACTGCATTGAGTATCATGGGCATTCTGTGGTGTTTTAACTGCATCTGGGCAGGCTACTAATATCACAAATGATTGTTAACATTCCTTTAACCTTTGTCTCAACTGGGTATCCACTAGAACTGACATGCATGCAGCTATTAATAGTAAATCATTAGCTACATGGAAGATCACTCATTCTGAATTAAATATAATTCACTTGATCTCTCACTAGTGCAATAAACAATTACAACTGGTTCGACTGACTTTAACTCACCTAACTAAGTTTAACTGATTACTAATGCATTTAAATAATGCACCAACTAAAATTCGAACTCCATAACTAACAGAATTACTCTTCATGCCTCACCAACCACCCTCAACTTGAATTCCATGAGCTAACTGATTTTATCACACTCAGTTAACTATTACAAGTTATTATGAGATAAGTTTACATTTTATTGCCCAATTTAATTAAGGGATAATTAAATTTGACACATATCCAATTTATTAAATAAATTGAATTTCACACTAATGTATCGTTAGGACCCATCACTACATGACCTATGGTCCCACACTAGTGTAGGTGATATCATGTTGTTTCTAGATTCCAATTTCATTGTTTCTTGTTGCAAAATTCAACACAATTTTTGGAAAGGGTTGGGCCAGTAGCCTACCGGATAGCTTTACCGGGACACATAGGAGTGATAATGTGTTTCATGTGTATGTACTAAAGAGAAACATACATGATCTAAAGTATGTAATACATTGGTAGAACATTTAGGTAGGAATGGAATGGGAATTAAATCTCTAAGGAACATAAATGACTATTTACTAATTGAAAACTTTTCATGGTTGCAGGTCAAACCGGACGGCAAAATTCCTAGTAGAACCTCAGTGTATTCTTGATCAAAGAGAAATAGCGCTCCGTAGGTGAGCCATCACCCAATTTAAAGTTTAATTGAAGAAATTTAGCCTGGAGGAGGCGACTTGGGAAGATGAAAACTTTGTACGGGAGGCATATCTAGAATTGTTTACTGGAATGGCATAACATCGAGGACGGTGTTTATCTTAAGCGAAGGAAGATGTAAAACCCAAGTTTATTGTCATTTAACTTTAAGGAATTTTTAATTAGATATTTGTTTATTTTAAATTACTGGGATTAACATGTATGTTAATCAAGTTATGAACTAAAGTTGTTCTTTTGAATAAAGAATTAATTATGGAATATTTCCATAAGTCTAATGGAAAAAAGTTTTCCAAGACTCCAAAGTAGTTGATTAAGCAATAACTAAAAGTTACCTTTCCTCTTGGAATAAAAGGAAAATCCTAGAGGAGGAAAGGGGTTCTGTGTAGGTGATGATAAATAGCTAAGGGCTAAAAGGAGTAAGTATCCAGAGTTGGTGGAAAACCAGTGGAACTCTGCTACCTGTTTTAGGAGATGAGACTGGACAGGAGTCCTGAGGTCCATCTCCTTGAAAACATTGCATGAATTCCTACTTTGGTGAGGAGCACGGGGGGAGACGAGAACGTCATTGCCTCGATCAAGGTTGGGCAGATTCCATCAGACCTACTTACTGTGATAAGTAAATTCTACTAAAAATAAACTATTCCTTTCTATATATGTCTTATTATTTTTAATAAAATTTCAATGAATGTGAAAAATATGACACAGAGGTAGGAATAGAACTCTAAGTATGAAATTATTTGAATTACATGATTAGTAATGAATTTTAAGAATGTATATTCAAACAATATTTATTTTCTTTATGAAATTATCACTATGATTCAGTTTTCTTGAAGAAAGAGTAATAGAAAGTTCATAGGTAAACTTGGCTGGAAATTGGGTAATTCTCTATCAGGTTGGATAGTTATTCCATTTGGGAGAAGTTTCCCCAAATTAGACAATCTGACCTGTAGAAGGAAAAAACTATACACGGACATAGGATGAAACCTCATGAGATGGTTTGGACACTTCTTCCTAACTTTCTATTACATGAATAGAAAGAAAATAATATTAAAAAATCTAACTGTTATAATAAGCAAAAGTATTCAAATCTGTATGTCGAACATTTGAATCAGTTACAGAAAAATATCTATTAAAATTCCAGAAATATAAAAATCTGGCTTTTCTATTGTTACATGAAAACAAGAAGCTCGTTCCTGTTCTGAAGAAAAATGAACATATGAAAATGTAGAATTCAAAGCTTAGAAACTAAGTAAAACAGAGAGCTTTAACCTGCGAAAGAATCCAGGAGAATCTTACAAGAAACACTGCAAGTCTAAAATTACAAATTAGTTTTAATTTTCTTGAATAGAACAGAGAATCCAATTAAAATATATGGCAGAAAAAACTGGAAATTAATTATAAAACTATAGTAAAAACCCTGTAAAGATGGCATGCAAATCACATATGGAACCGAACCATAAAGAAGGTTCGAAAACAAAAATATAATTGTGATAATCGACATAAATTACATTTACAGTTATTTATCAGAGAATTCCTATGCCGGATTGAGCCGGAAGAGCAAGAAAAAAAACATTTGTATAACATATATGTATATAAATAAATCCAGATAATTCCATAGAAAGTTAAGTGCAGAGTAAGACATTGATAGTAATAATCCTCATGAAAATTTACGGGTAAGATAGTCGACCAACAGAATGATACTCTTCACGGCCGTGAACAAGGCCAGACGAGAAACTGTATTAAACTAAATACAAATCTATAATAGTGGAAAATCCCTTATGGGTACATTTACATATTATGAAAAATAAAACCGGCGGGGCCTTATTGTATGCAATGTAGCCAAACAATTTATAATTTAGTTACAGACTCATATTTCTACTGAACCCTCGAAGGGTGAAAAAACAAACTAAACCCTCAATAACTCGAGTGGGAAATAACATCGTTAAACCCTTAAAAAACTGAATATGTGATGGGTAAATAAAATGAGTCTGGATTGACGTAAGTTAGAAATCATTAATATCACTTATTTGTAAAACTACAAAATTAAAATAAATAAAGTTAAAATTTTAAAACAAAAATAGAAGACCACCCTTTTTAAAATGAAAATTATTATAGTCTTTAAGAGTTTACAAGTTCATTTTTAATACTTCACTTGTTTCTATGGAAAGGATATCATACTAGACATAACATAACATTGTTATACAAATATTGTGTAACATTAAATTAATTTAAAATACACCATAGTACACAATGTGTGTATAATTATATATACAAATACAACATAACATAACACAACAGGCGACTGGTGCGAAACCTTAGCCATGGTGGCATCATGGGGTTTACTATCTGTTGGCAATGAATGGATATCAGACCTCGGATTTCAAATTTCGGCATCGTGGGGCTTGGCTTAAACGGTAGGGGCTTCAAATCATCTCCATCCCTTTATTTTATGCTGCTTTGCTATATTTTTGGGGGGTTTTTTCTCTTTGGTCCCGGCATCCTCTTACTTACTACAGCATCTCGTGATTTCTGGGCCCGATTTTTCATCGTTTCTTGTGAGTTTCCACTGACACCCTCTGCAACTCAGTGGTCTAGGGTCCTCGTATCCACGGTTTACTTGAAGGTTTGTCTTGACGATTCTCCCAACTATCTTGGGGTTCATTGCCCATTTTGAGTTACCAACCGCCTCAGGGTTTTGAGTGTCGGTTTTGTCTCATGACTCAAACTGTGTTTCCCATTGGACCACCATATTTTATGGGAGGTGGGTTCCGACAGTTTTGTACTATGTATGAGGAGGAGGTGGACTACTCCTCTAACCCATTAGAAGCGGTCCAAATTTTTATACAGTCATGGTATGAGCATCGTATGGAGGTTGCGGCATCGACGGGGGATGTGAAGGAAATGGAATTGGATGAATCATCCATTCCACTATCCTTGATGGCAGATAACATCCTGGTTTCCTCGTATGCCTATACGGAACTGTTACTTCAACGGGTGGCATCGCTGGTATTCACTATCCCCTCGCCATCTGTCCTTCGGCAATGGGAACAACAGGCTCACGTAACGCCGGATATCCCCCCACAATCTTATGCCTCTCCCGGATTCACCTTTGGCACTCTCAGACCGGCTAAGGATTTTCACTTCAAACAACTTCACATTGGCTTGGTGGACCTCCCCTTCCATCCGCATGTCAAACAGGAAGATTTTATCCCCACAGTGGCTTCAAGGTGCTTCGAGGGCTTCCCTCTCCATGCTCCTCCAAGCGAAGACCCAAAATTCTCGAACTCTGATGACCTCGTGGAGCCGAGCGGTACAGAAAAGAGTTAGGTGCTAGGTGGGGGGGGAAAAGCAGAAGTGTACCGAGAACAGGTATAGGCACGATATCGTATTTTGTGAAGGGGTGGGCATGGCCAATTTGGAGCTCACCGCGCAGACAGTCCTGGTAGGAAAGGTCCGCGACATGAGCTAATCATTCGCAAAACTCAAGATTTGGGTTGAGGAAATTTGGGGCGGCATTATGGAACAACTCCTGAGATTTTTACCATGAATCGAGGCTGTTTCACCCTCATTTTCTCACAGCCCTCTTTTGTGGAATGGGTATTATCCAAATACTAGCATCTCGAGATGTTTCCAGTGTTGCTTACGCGTTGGACTCCCTTATTCGACCCAAACAAGGAGAAATCGAGTACTAGGCCTATCTAAGTTCGCCTTCCGGTTCTCCCTCTATAATTCTGGAACGAAGATTCTCTTTGCATTATTGGTGAGGACCTGGGGATATATCTTGACCATGACCGCTCCTACCTCGAGAAAGGTAACATCTCGGTGGCCCATATTCTGGTTCACTTGGATACTAGAGAAGGGCTCTATGATGGCTACAACATTTATTTCAAGGATATGGTTAGGTATCAGGTGCTGGAATATGAAGGGGTTCCCTTCATATGCAGATGATGCCATGAGGTTGGTTATCTATACAAGGAATTTCCCTTGATCATCGCTTCGGTGCCACAACCCAAGACAGTTGTGCACATGGTTACACAAACAGATCTCGTGATCAATTTTTCACCCTTGGACAATGCGCATCATGACCAGATTCATGTGGTCTTGGAGGTGTAGCAACACTTCCTGGTCACTCGTTCTTAGACTCAATTCTCTGCAGCTCAATTGGCTCACACGATTCTGGAGGACTCGGCACCTATTCCAGATACCCCTCTCACTCCTCCCTCATCTGCTATATTTGCTTTATTTACTTCACATCCCTCTTTGTCAGATCATGCACAGTCTATTCACTCTTATCAATTAGATAGTTGCAATTTGAATCCCCTATGTTGTCATGTTGCTTCCACTCCCTCGATTATCCCTCCTCCCAAACCACTGACTGCGGTGGAGGTTCCTTCTTAGCATATGCTATCTGCCTCTGATAATTATTCCTCGGGCCACCGTTATAATCTTCGATCATATGTCTCTGCCCCCTCTGCTTCGACCTTTGGTCTTGGGAGGGTTCATGGGGGGCCTATCACTAGATCTTCTAGAGTTCGTCCTTCCACTATTACCAAAGCCATCAGGCGGGTTGTTCTGGAGGTGGCTGCAGGCACATAATCCTCTATTGAAAGGGTCCTTAGAGAAAAGAATACCTGGGAGGGGGTTATTCCATGATCTGCCTTTCTTTGAACTATAGGGGATTAGCCAGTCTCGACAAACAATTGGTGCTCAAGAGAATTTTACATAATTCTATGTTTGATGTTGTTTTCTTGCAAGAAATTTTGGGTGAAGGTTTAGTTGTTTCAAGGATTTTATCTAGCCTCCTTCTGGATTGGACCTTCCATGCCATTGATGCCTAGGGTTGATCTCGGGGTATCGCCTTGGGTACCAATAAGAGATCCATCCAAGACTTAGGATGGTGGTGTAGGGAAGACATACTTGGTGCTGATATCATTGCTTGTGATTCTAATTTAGCCATCACTCTGTTCAATGTGTATGGACCCTGCCATCATCGTGAGGAATTTTTGGATCTCTGGATGAAGAGTTTCATTATGCAGTGGAATAACATTATTTTGGGAGGGGACCATAACTTCTCCATTGCTATCTCGAAATCTTGGGGACCAAGGGCCTCGTCGGACTCCTTATCGGAGTATTTTTCTAAACACATTGAGGAGACAGATCTTCTATATTTTGCAATGCCAAAAAAGTTACCTACTTGGAGAAACAGGCGTACTGGTGTTGCTGCCCTTGCGAGGAGACTCGATCACTTTTTGATCAAACTCCCTCTGATCAAACTCGAGATCTTAGAAAAATATAGACAGTGGGTGGGTTCTGCTGGAATCTTGGATCACTCCCATATTTTTCTTGAGATTCATATTGGTGCTCATTTACTCAAGGCACCCTTTAAATTCAACCCCGGATAGCTGGCTGAGCCTGAATTCCAAGCCATCATTGGATGGGAATGGAAGAACTATGCTCTGTTCCCTACGTTGGACCCTGCCAGGGTCCTATATGATAATCTCAACCATATTAAATCACTCACTATCAGCTGGGCCAAGAACAAAACATTATTGGAAGTTGAGGAGCTCAAAAACATCGAACTAGAGATTGGTCACTTGACAGGGACATAATACTTGGGCTTCTAATCTGACGATTCCAAAGATCGGCTTATTGCTCTTGAACAATCTAATATTAAAATCCTTCTCAAGAGGGAAGAGGAGTGGCACCTCAAGAGTAGGGCCATTTGGCTTAAGGCAGGGGATGAAAACATCAAGTTTTTCCAACAATGTGCAAAAGGAAGATTGATCAGTAACACTATCTGGGAACTCACTGATCATAAGGGGAGAGTGGCTAACTCTCATGATCAACTTGCTTATTTGGGCATCCGACATTTTTATAACCAATACAGAGCACCGACAAATGCTAACTTTTTAGACATCATGCATATTGCTCATACCTTTCATAGATATGTGGATGAGGAGCACTTGGAGGAATTAAATATTCTTGTCACTCTGGTTGAGATCGAAGGGGTTTTGAAATTGTTGAAGAGGGATAAAAGCCCTGTACCTGATGGGTGGACCATTGAATTCTATTTTCATTTCTTCGACCTCATTGGAAAGGACCTCCTTCTTTTTATTTAAAATAGTAGGAATACAGGTCGGATATATGATGGCTTTAACTCCACCTTCATCGCACTAATCCCCAAAGTGGACAATCCCGACACTTTCAATGACTATCGACCGATCTATCTCTGCAATTGTATCTATAATATCATCTCCAAGATCATCGCCAATCGCATCAAACCCATTCTCTCAAAGCATATAGCCAAATAACAATTTACATTTTTAGATCATAGAAAAATCCATGAAGCTATTGGCACTGCATAGGAGGCATTACATTCCATCAAGGCTAAACACCTCAAGGGCACCATCCTCAAAATTGACCTTGCTAAAGCTTTCGACTGTGCCATATAGAATTACTTGCATCTCATCCTCATTCACATTGGGTTCCCTCATGATTTTACTAATTGGATCATGGGCTACATTAAAAATGTCACTTTCAGCATTCTCATTAATGGTGTCACCTCTAAATTTTTCCATGCTGGAAGGGGAATAAGGCAAGGATGTCCCCTCTCCCCACTATTATTTCTCCTCATTATGGAGGGTCTCTCATCCCTTTTGGCCCAAGAAAAATCTGATGGCTCTATTCTCGAGATCAAGCTTAATGATATTATTCAGTTGACTCATTTATTATTTGTTGATGATTTAATTATATTTCTTGATGGCTCTTACCAGGATAATTCAAATTTTCTAAACTTCTCAGTATATTCAAAAAAGCTACTGGGATGGATCCCAACAATAGTAATTCCATCATCATGTTGATTCGATGCTCTGCTAATGAAACCAAGCAGGCCTTGGGTCTATTTCAATTTGAACGTAAGCATCTTGAGGAGGGGCTTAAATACCTCGGGTTTCACCTTAAACGAAACGATTATCATATCACGGAATGGAATTGGTTAATCGTGAAGGTCGATCACAGGATCAACATTTGGCAACATCGGTGGCTCTCTAGGGCTGGCAGGTTGGTGCTCATAAAATATTTTCTGGAAGCCATACTAGTTTACTGGATGTCTCTCGCTTGGCTCCCTAAAGGTGTGATTTCTAGAATCCAGCAGATTTGCAGGCGATTCCTCTTGTGAGGAAAGGATCATGATAGAACTTTTGCTTGGATTGCATGGAATAATATTACTAAACCCAAGGCATGGGGTGGTTTAGGACTCAAGGACCTCTCAAGATTTGTGTCTACCTTGGCAGTCAAGATGGGATGGCATCTCATTAAGGGCCATAGCTTGTGGAATGAGGTCATATGCATAAAATACATTGCTCCCCGTACTACATTGGAATGGATTCGAAGTCATATCTTTCCTACTCCATGATCTTCAATCATTTGGAAGGCCATCTCGAAATCCATAAACCTGATCTAGTTAGGTCTGGCTTGGTGCATTGGATCTGGCACTCAAGTCAAACTTGGAGAGGATGCTTGGTCGAGCTGTGGACATGAATTTATCCTGCCTCCGGATATCAAACTTCACTTAGCTAGGTCTCGTATCTTTTATTTAGCATAGATCATAGACCCTATCAACACCACCTGGGCTTCAAAAGCTTGGATGTCTGCGCAAACATTAAACATACCAGCTGAAGACTGGCCAATCTGGAATTGATATCTCTGTGCTCTCCAAGCCACCTGTGTTTGAATTTTTGACAAGGATGACGAATTAATCTGGGCTCTCTCCCCATGTGGAAGATACATTCCTAAAATTGGATACACCTTGCTTTGTGCAGAATTGGAACCCCCTTCTAATCTTCGGTGGTGGATTCCCATTTGGAAATTGTTGGCTCCTCCTAAATCCAGTGGGATATTGCGATCTTTTGTGCGACTAGTGGCTCACCAACAATTGGTCCATGCTGAACAGACTGAGAGGCCCAACCAGTTGAGTGAGAAACCCAGGGAACGCCGAGAGGCGCATTCTACAGCCCAGTATGACCCCGATGTGTAAGTATGTCGGAAGCCAAAAAAAATGTCGTCTTACATAAACATATAAATGAACAATTAAAAATTTATTAAAAATAAATTTAAACGATATAAACTTAAAATATGAAGAGTTTACTAACACTCAAAAAAGAGTTATGGTAATTAAATAAAATATGGTAAATACGTAAAAATATAAATAAACCATAGGTATGGTAAATAAATAAAACCTCTTTTTATATTACTCAGGAGGTATGGTAAATTAATAAAAATATAAATAAATTAGAGATATGGTAAATAAATAAAACCGATTTTTATATTTACTCAATAAACCACTTTATATTTACAAAAACTCAAAAACAGGTTTTATTTAGGTGAAGCCTATGGGACAAATTATTATTAATACCATGGGCCAAATACCATGGGAAAAATTATTAATAATACCATGGGCCAAATAATATATTTATAAAATAGGTATGGTAAATAAGTAAATATAAAAGAGGTATAAAGAGCTAAGGTAAATAAATAAAAATATATCAAATACGATAAGAAATCAAGATCTAATTATATATGAAGTATAAGGGTCAAATACCATGGACCAAATTATTATTAATACCATGCAAAAAAAACATTATTAACCCTAACATTAATATTAAAATATTAATATTATTAAATTTAATATGTTTAGATTAATAGAATATGAAATTTATTATATTGTAATATATATTAATATATCATGATATATGATAGAGGTGGAGAAATAGGGGGAGTGACAAAGGAGATATGGAGATAAATTGAAGGATAAGGGAGAAGAGGAATGAAGAGAGAGAGAGAGTGAGAAGAGTGAGAGAGTTAGAGAAGGGTAAGATAGGGAGAGGGAGACATAAAGATGGAGGTGGGAGAGAGATAAGGAGAGAGGGAGGGAGAAGGAGAGAGGATTGGAGGGTAGAGAGTGAGAGAGAGAGAAAGAAGGGGGAAGGGAGAGGGAGGTAGGAGAGAAAGGGACAGAGAGAAAGGACGAGAGGTGGAGGAGAGAAGGAGGCATATAGAGATGGAGCTGGAGGCAGAGCGAGGAAAGGAAGAAGAAATACATAGAGAGGGAGTTACAAGGGAGAGACGGAGAGAGAGTGTGTATGCTTATGGGTGGGATAAAGATACATAGGAGTGATGGAGACAAGGGGGAGAGAAGGAGAAAGGAGGAGTGATGGAGACAAGGGGGGAGAGAAGGATAAAGGAATAGAAATAGTAAGATAGTTGGAGAGTGAGATAGAGTGATGGGGGAAGAGAGAGGATTGGAGGACAGAGAGAGAGAGAAAGAAAGAGATTTGGGGCGTCAAATAGAAGGAGGTGAGAGAGGAATGATGAGAGAGA
Organism: Pinus albicaulis; assembly: GCA_034641835.2. NCBI lineage: Eukaryota > Viridiplantae > Streptophyta > Pinopsida > Pinales > Pinaceae > Pinus > Pinus albicaulis. The sequence continues at coordinate 1,337,532,695 of CM076579.1, read as the reverse complement.
GGAAGAGAGGATTGTATGGAGGGGAGAGAGAGAGAGAGAGAGATATGGGGGAAGATAAAGGGAGGTAGGAGATAAATGGAGAGAGAGGAAGGAAAAGGGAGGGGACTTGAAAGAGAGGAGGAGAGAGGGAGGGATAGAAATATGGATTTGGAGGGGGAGAGAGGGAGGGATTGAGAGACGGAGAGAGAGAGAGATGGGGGAAGAGAAAGGGAGGTAGGAGAGAAAGGGAGAGAGAGGAAGGAAAGGAGAGGGGACTTGAAAGAGAGGAGGAGAGAGGGGAGAAGAGAGGGAGGGATAGAAATATGGATTTGGAGGGGGAGAGAGGGAGGAATTGAGAGATGGAGCTAGATGAGGAGAGAGGGAGGGAAGAATAAATACATAGAGAGTGAGTAGTGGAGAGAGAGGGGGAGTGACAAGGGAGAGATGAAGAGGGAGTGTGTATTTTTTGGGGTGAGATAAAGAGACAAATAAGGAGATATGGAGAGAAGGGGGGAGAGAAGGAGAAAGAGAGGCATATGGTAACAAAGTTTGAAGGTGAAGATAGAGAGAGAGAGGGGGGGGGGGGAGAAAGGAAGAGAGAGAGTGAAGAGAGATAGGGAAAGAGATATGAAGATGGAGAGGGAGAGAGGGGGAGATAAGAATACAGACATGGAGGGTGAAAGGTGGAGAGAGAGAGAGAGGGAGTGATAAAGAAGATGGAGAGAGAGGGAGAAAGGGTAGCAGGAAGGAAGAGAGATAGAAGTGACAGAGAGAGAGAGAGGGAGAGAGAGAGAGGAGGAGGAGGGAGTGATAGATAGATAGATAGATTGGAGAAAGAGAGTTTATGTTTTGGAGTTGATATAGAGAGATAGTGTGAGATATAGATATAGATGTGAGGTGAAGAGAAAAAAATATAGATGGAGAGAAGGAGGGAGGGACAAGGAAATTGATAGATATGGAGTGAGAGGGAGTGTGTGTATGGTGGGGTGAGATAAAGAGAAAAAGAAGGAGAGATGGATGGATATATAGATATATATGGGGGAGAGAGGGAAGAAGGTTTCCTGCAGTAGATGCATTGATTTCAGTGTAGATGGTGATTTCTAATCCTATTTGATTTCTTGCACTAGATGAATTGATTCTGGTGTAGATGTTGATTTCTAATGATATTTGATTACTTACACTAGATGGAATGATTTTAATGCAGATGATTTCTAATCCTATTTGATTGCTTGCACTAAATGCATTAATTTCAGTGTAGATGATGATTTCTAATCCTATTTGATTGATTTCACTCGATGCATTAATTTTAATGTAGATTTTTATTTTTGGTTATATTTGATTTCTTTCACTAGATGAATTGATTTCAATGTAGATTATTTTTAATCCTATTTGATTGCTTGCACTGAATGGATTGATTTCAATGTAGATGGTGATTTATAATCCTATTTTATTGCTTTCACTAAATGCCTTGATTTCAGTGTAGATGGTGATTTCTAATCTTATTTGATTGCTTGCACTAGATGCATTAATTTCAATGTAGATGTTGATTTATAATTATATTTGATTGCTTGCACTAAATGCATTGATTTAAATGTAGATAATTTAACTAAATTCATTGATTTAACTGTAGATGGTTTATAATCCTATTTGATTCCTTACACTAAATTCATTTATTTCGGTGTACATGGTGATTTCTAATCCTATTTGATTGCATGCACTAGATGCATTGATTTCAGTGTAAATGTTGGCTTTAAATCCTATTTTCCTACTTGCACTAGACTCATTTGAGTGTAGATGTTGATTTCTAATCATATTTCATTACTTGCACTAGATGCATTAATTTCAATGTAGATGTTGATTTATAATTATATTTGATTGCTTGCACTAAATGCATTGATTTAAATGTAGATGATTTAACTAAATGCATTGATTTAAATGTAGATGATTTATAATCCTATTTGATTTCTTGCACTAAATTCATTTATTTCGGTGTAGATGGTGATTTCTAATCCTATTTGATTGCATGCACTAGATGCATTGATTTCAGTGTAAATGTTGGCTTTAAATCCTATTTTCCTACTTGCACTAGGAAAATTAAACAAGCCTCGATTCGCATTTGGGATTTTTCCGTCGGAAGCTCCATCTCCTTCTCATTTTAATTTCATTCCGTCGAGTGAGGAAACAAGAGTTTCTTTCATTTCGTCAAGCGAGGAAACATGAGTTTCTTTCTTTCCATCCAACAAGGAAACAAGAGCTATTTTTTTCGTCCTACAAGGAAACATGAAATACTTTGTTTCTTAACAGAATTGAAGAGGAAAGAAGAGTTTCTTTCTTTTCGTCGAGCGAGGAAACATGAGTTTCTTTCTTTATTTCTTTATATAATTGAATAGGAACAACAAATTCTTGATTTCTTTACAGAATTGAAGAGGAAACAAGAGTTTCTTTCTTTATTTACATGATTTAAGAGGAAATAGGAGTTGCTTTCTTACCGTCGTCATTGAGATAAGAAACATGAGATGATTTATTTCCATCAAGCAAGGAAACAAGAGTTTATTTCTTTCTAGAGTGTTTGCCTACTGTTTTCAGAAGTTTTCTGAATGCATTTCTCTTCTACCAAGCGAGACAAGGTTACCATTTGCAAAGGTAAATGAACAGTTTTTTTACAAATTATATGCATTTTCTACAAAGTATCTCCAATTATCTACATTGTTTTTGCTCCAGGATATTTTTCCAAGGAGTTTCCGCAACGGTGACAAGTGAGTGGTCGCAACGGTGACCAGCAAGTTGACGCAACAATGACAAGTGAGTTGTTGCAAAGACACTTATCTAGGTCGCCATTGCGTAAACTCACTGGTCATTGTTGCGACAACTCATTTGTCACTGTTGTTTGTAATTTGTTGGCAGGCTTCATTAATTCTTTTGTATTGCTTCCAAGTTTGTTTTGGAGAATATCAAAGATGGGAGAAAAATCATAGGAATTTTGTTTTAGTCAATATAAATAAGGGGAAAGCATTTCATAGATCTAGCTAGACCACAAGTTGTGTTTCTAAACATATGAACTATTCATACTTGTACTTAATAGTAGTGCTTCATGAAAAATGGGTTGTTCAAGAAAATGATAGAAAATATGTTAAATTATCACTAGAATTTTGCATACATTCTAGATCCCCTTTAGGTTAAGAAAACATTTGAAATAACTAAATGTTGATATTCTATTATCACATCAAGAGAAGTGAGATGCATCTACAACCTATGTTAGTTGAAGTTAATGTATTGCACAAAATTAAAATAAAATGATAATAAATCTATCATGGGAAAATAATAATAGTTCTCATATATATATATATATATATGCAATTTTATTTGGCATCATTTTTTATTGGTGTTTTTAATCAAAGTGCATTGCATAATATTGAGCATGTGTGTGTACACCTTAACCTATATGTACATCTTAACTGGTAATCTTTTAATCATAAAAAAAAATGCAGTTTAATTATTTTTCTCGAGACATTCAGAAATCTAAAATAAAAATGAATATAAATAAATATTGAAACAAATTCATTTAGAATATATATATATATATATATATATATATATATATATATATATATATATATATATATATATATATATATATATATATATATATATATATATATAGTAAAAATAATCACACTTCATTCCATTTGGTATTTTCCTATTATATTGTTTAATGACAAAAATCAGCAAAAACTTCTCATTTCCCAACCAAATGCCTCTTTTAGAAAGCATCAAAACAGATACATTTGTCCTTGAAACTTGGGTGGTGATTATAAAGGAAATCAAACTTGAGGGGATAATTTCATTTGACCAACAGAAAGAATTGATTTTGAAGCAAGGCTAAACCTTATTTTATGGTAATATTTTTATCAAAAGTAAGTTAAAAGAATTTATATAATGGTGGAGGCATTGGAGCTAAAATTACCAAGGCATTTAATCCAATTGATGGCTATACAATGTTATTTTGAAACCAAGTCAATAAATTATGTGGGGACTTTAGTTTATATATATATATATATATATATATATATATATATATATATATATATATAGTGTGTGTGTGTGTGTGTGTGTGTGTGTGTGTGTGTGTCGAGTTTAAAAAAAAAAAAATATTCATTCTTACAACCAAGATGCTCATTATATTAAAAAATAGGTAATTATAAATTATATATTCTAGTTTTTGTAATTTTACAAAATCAATTTAAAAATGTGTTTCTAAATTTTATAATTAATATTTTATTCCATATATACTAAAAATTTTTTTTTTTTTTAAATAAACTTCATAAAAGATATTTGTTGAAAATGCAGCAAGATGATGGAGCTTAGTGAAATGAAGTTGCCTTCACTAAGTGGGCCGCGAGCAAATTTTAGACTATGTCTATTTTTAGACATATGGAGCATGGTCCAGGGGTTGCAGTATGTTATTCTTGGAGTATTGGTCATGTTGGTAAAAAATAGATGGACCTCTATTTTTAGACATTTAGGTCGAAGTCTATTTTTAGACTGCCTATCCTAAAAATAGAACAGTCAAATATTATTTACCCTTAATAATATTTGGACTCTAAACTTCAGTTTACTCTGTTGGAGCACTTCAGTTCGAGCTACAGAAGTGGCTCATGCATCTGACAGAGGAATTACGCTATTCCTAGGGGTTTGGTGAGCTCATGCATGGTTGACTTCGGTTAGGACTTCAGTGGCAGAAGTTTGGTGGAGTTGATGAGACAGTTGGTGGAGTTGTGTTCGGTTTAACTTAGTTGAACTAGTTGAGATTAGTTTAACTAGCTAATCAACTAGTAATGAGTGGAGTGAATTAAATATTATTTAATTCATTAATTAGTAACTCATTATTCAACTCAAGAACACATCAATTCACTACAGTGCATGGACAGTTCAGTGGAGACCAGTGAAACAGGTAGATGAAAGGGTGGAGTTAGCTATCAGTGGCGACATCAGTTGTGCATGAGATTTGCACCACACTTGGAGGAATTGCCCATGATGATTGCGTTGTCAAGCCAAGGAGATTCGAACCTTGGATCTCTATATAGACAGGCCATGATTGCGCAATAGAGGCAAGGCAAATAGTGGTGAGTTTTGAACCAGTAACCTGTTCAAAACCAAGCTAGTTTGTGTGTAACTTTATGAGAAAGTACTGAGTACTTGTGAGGAGTATTGTACTGAGTTTGTTACATGATTTCTCCATTATAATATACACAATAGCTGCGGGGTTTTTCAGCTATAAGCTTTCCCCATACATACTGTGTTAATGTGTATGATGATTTGATGTGTTATCGCTTGTTTTATTTCCGCATGTGTGATGATCTGAGTGGAAGAGATTATGTGTTGCATATGAATTCGAATTGATATGTGATTAGGATAATCTCGGTGGATAAATATCATTATTCAGCAAATTTCTACATGGTATCGGAGCTAGATTAATTATCGGAGCAGAGATTGATCATCACAGTGATTACAAACTTATTTCAGTAGACAGAGTCTGCATGCGGGCCAGGTAGCCTCTAGATCCATCCTTTCCTTTGAAAGGTGATACATCTAGTAAATTCCCCTACAGTCGATCTCTGTGCTAGAAATATTTTTTTCTCACAGATCAAGAGCGGTTGAGCTTTGAGTTGGAATTCGAATTTTGCAACAATTTGTTTTCTTGGTGCCGGAGTTGAAAATGTCTTTCAACGGTTTGCGACTTGAATATGCTCTTGAAGGCAGTTCGAATTATGTTGCATGGAAGGATCACATGGAGGCAGTATTAGAAGATAATGGTCTAAAGGAGTTCGTAGATACAGATGTCCAAAAGCCCACTGATCCTACTGAAGTCGAAGCTTGGCAAAAGAAGATGGCGAAATGTTGAAGGATTCTGTTGGAGGGCGTCAAGGATCATATTGTATCCAGCCTGCATGGAAAGGCTTCTCCATATTTAATGTGGAAAGCTTTAACAGATCTATTCCAGAGTAAGAGTGACCAAAGGAAGCTGGTGCTCAAAGATAAGCTCAGAAACATCAAGATGGAGAAAGGCGACAGTATCGCCAAATACCTCACGAAGTTCACTCAATGCAGAGATGAGCTGGGAAGTGTGGGGGTGACTGTCGAAGATGAGGACATGGTGGACCTGGCTCTCCTTGGTCTTCCGAAGGCTTGGCATTCATATCAATATAGTGTCAATGGTCGGGAGAAGTTGCCGGGATGGGAGCGCCTTTGGGCGGATCTCATGCAGGAGGAGATAAGGAGGACTACTAGGGACAGATCTTCATCAAAGGGAGCTGATGAAGAAAATTGCGCTTTGGCTGCCAAAGCAAAGAAGGGGAAGGGTAAGAAAACTTCTCATTCCGGTGCAAAGGGAAAGAAGCAAGACATGGAAAAAGTGAAGTGTTTTCACTGCCATGATCACGGACATTATGCCACAAATTGTCCGAAGAAGAAGAAAAACAAGCAAGCAGGAAGATCTGCAGATGGAGAGGCTTTGGCTTCGCAGTTCGAGCTTGACTTTTCACTGATCGCATGCTTGGTTTCAAGTGTGATGGGATCAGTGTGGTTCTTGGACAGCGGTGCATCATTTCATATGACGGGAGATCGGGATTTGTTCTCATATCTGGAGGACAAAGATCTGGGTCTGCACATCGAGATGGGCGATGATGGTGGATACAGTGCGACTGGTATCGGTACCATATCCTTTCAGAGGGAGTCTGGTAAACCCTTTGTGTTGAAGGATGTCATGCATGTACCTGGATTGAAGAAGAACTTGATCTCTGTGGCGATGTTGGAAGACAAGGGGTATGATGTGGTCTTCAGCGAAGGAAAAGCCTTCCTGCGCAGTAAGACTACTGGTGAGACCCGGAAGATAGGGGTTCAAGTCAAGAACCTTTATCAGTTGCAAGTAGATGGCTGTGCAGCAATGGCATGCAAAGCGGGAGAAGTGGTGAGCCGGGATGATGAGGGCGAACTGTGGCACAGGAGATTGGGCCACCTTCACCATGGAGCTTTGAAGATCCTGCAGCAGATTTCTATTGGGCTTCCTAAGGGCACTCTTGTGCAGTCAGATCAGTGCAAGGGGTGTACTTTAGGGAAGTATGTGAAAGCCACCTTTCACGAGAAGGATAGTCGCGCCACGACGATCCTTGAGAGAGTTCACACAGACGTGTGTGGTCCTTTCTCAGTAGCTTCGACAGCAAAGCACAAGTATTATGTGATATTTGTTGATGATTTCTCTCGAAAGTGCTGGATCTTCTTCATGTAGAAGAAGAGTGATACATTCACAAAGTTTTGTGAGTTTAAAGCACTGGTCGAGAAGGAGTCGGGGAAGAAGGTGATTGCTCTAAGGAGCGACAATGGTGGTGAATTCATCTTGGCTGAATTCAAGGAGTTCTGCAGCGCAGAAGGGATTTGGAGAGAGCTCATCGCACCCCATAACCCACAGTAGAACGGGGTGGCTGAGCGGAAGAACAGAACGATCGTGGGCGCTGCACGGGCGATGTTGCATGATCAGGGCCTACCCCTTCACTTGTGGGCTGAGGCATGCAATACAGCAGTGTATGTGCAGAACCGTTGTCCTCACAAGGTTCTTGGCATGAGTACACCAGAGAAGGCTTATTCTGGCAAAAGGCCTGACATTTCCCATTTGCGGATTTTTGGTTCTCCTGTCTACATGCATGTGACGAAGGATGCAAGAAGGAAGCTGGATCCGACCGCAGAGGTTGGAATATTTGTGGGGTACACTGGTACACCTCAAAACTACCGAGTGTATTTGTCAGACAGTCGCAAGATTGTTGTGCGACGGGATATCAAGTTTCAGGAGGAGAAAGCCATGCAGTGTTCGCTTGAGAGGGAGCTACACTTGCATGCAGATGAGGAGTTGTTAGTTCCTAAGGAGGAGCTTCCGGATGTGGATTAGCCACAAGTGGAAGTTCAGGAGGTGGAAGAAACCACCCATGTAGCGCCAACCATCATAGGGCGCAAGCACACTACAGAAGCTGAGCGACTGGCTCAAGATGCAAAGAAGGTTGTAGGACCACCTACAGCACAGCGCAGACAGAGGTAGTCACCGGATCGGTACACTGGATACATGGATCTTGTGAGCCAATGTGTCGTGACGGAGCCATCCTCTTTTAAGGAAGCTGTGGAGGAAACTGCATGGGTAGATTCCATGATCGAAGAATATGATTCGATCGTCAGAAACAGTGCATGGGAGATTGTCCCAAGACCGGAAGGGAAATCAGTGGTGGGTTCGCGATGGATCTACAAAGTGAAGCAGGCGGCTGACGGGAGTGTTGAGAAGTACAAGGCGAGATTTTTCGCCTGTGGCATCTCACAGATCGAGGGGATCGATTATGAGGAGACCTTTGCACCTGTCGCAAGGTACTCTTCCATACGGACGATCCTTGCTCTCTCAGCGCAGATGGGGTGGCACATCCATCAGATGGATGTGAAGACTGCGTGCCTCAACGGAGTGATTGAGGAGGAGGTGTACATAGAGCAGCCTGAAGGTTTCGAGATCTTCAGCAGTGAGTCTCATGTGTGCCGACTCAAGAGAGCACTGTACGGGCTAAATCAAGCACCTCGTGCTTGGTACACTCGCATAGACATTTATTTCACCGAGCTTGGATTTTCCAAGAGTGAGGCTGATCCTAACCTGTACCAGATTGTGGTGGAGGGGAAGCTGTTGATCATCGTACTGTATGTAGATGATCTGATTTTGACGGGTGATGAGCTGTTGATACTTTCATGCAAGGAGGATCTTGCACGAGAGTTTGAGATGAAGGACTTGGGCCTCCTTCATTATTTTCTGGGATTGGAGATTTGGCAGCGCAGTGGAGGACTGTTTGTTTCTCAGGGTAAGTATGCCTGGGAGATTCTGGAGAGGTTCAACATGCATGGCTGCAAGCCTGTTGACACTCCTCTTCCTGGTGGTTGGAGGAAGGAGGATGCTACTTCAGCGGAGGTAGTAGATGCCACTGTCTATCGACAGTTGGTGGGGTCGCTTATGTATCTGGTCAATACACGACCCGATATATGCTATGCTGTTATCCAGCTTTCGCAAGCTATGGTTAAGCCTACCAAGCTCTTTTGGAAGGCAGGCAAGCATGTATTGTGCTATCTTAGTGGCACATCGGGATATGGTCTATGGTACAGACAGGAGAATGGAGCGAAGCTTTCTAGCTTCACTGATGCAGATTGGGCAGGGAGCCCAACGGACCGGAAGAGCACATCTAGAGGAGTTTTCAGCATAGGGTCGACAGCAGTTTCCTGGTACAGCAGGAAGTAGAGATCCGTGGCATTCAGTTCAGCAGAGGCCGAATACATGGCAGCAAGCTTGGCTGCATGCGAGGCTATTTGGATGAGGAAGATCCTTGTTGGATTGTTCAAGTTGCATTTGGAGCCTACAGTGATTTACTGTGATAACCAGAGTTGCATTAAACTCTCGGCTAATCCATTATTTCATGATAGATCCAAACACATCGACATCAGGTACCATCATATCAGAGATTGTGTTCAGCGGAGAATCATGATGCTTTCATATGTTCCCACGGAGGATCAGGATGCTGACATCTTGACGAAGGCGCTCACCAGGAGCAAGTTCGAATTCCACAGAGGCAGGATAGGGGTTGCGGATAATCCATATCTTGCTGAGAGGGAGTGTTGAAAATGCAGCAAGATGATGGAGCTTAGTGAAATGAAGTCGCCTTCACTAAGTGGGCCCGCAGGCAAATTTTGGCGCAAAGTCTATTTTTAGACATATGGAGCATGGCCCAGGGGTTGCAGTATGTTATTCTTCGAGCATTGGTCATGTTGGTAAAAAATAAATGGACCTCTATTTTTAGACATATAGGTCGAATTCTATTTTTAGACTGCCTATCCTAAAAATAGGGAAGTCAAATATTATTTACCCTTAATAATATTTGGACTCTAAACTTCAGTTTACTCTCTTGGAGCACTTCAGTTCGAGCCTTGGAAGTGGCTCATGCATCTGACAGAGGAATTACGCTATTCCTAGGGGTTTGGTGAGCTCTTGCATGGTTGACTTCAGTTAGGACTTCAGTGGCAGAAGTTTGGTGGAGTTGATGGGACAGTTAGTGGAGTTGTGTTCGGTTTAACTTAGTTGAACTAGTTGAGATTAGTTTAACTAGCTAATCAACTAGTAATGAGTGGAGTGAATTAAATATTATTTAATTCACTAATTATTAACTCATTATTCAACTCAAGAACACATCAGTTCACTACAGTGCATGGACAGTTCAGTGGAGACCAGTGAAAGAGTTAGATGAAAGGGTTGAGATAGCTATTAGTTGTGACATCAGTTGTGCATGGGATTTGCACCACACTTGGAGGGAATTTCCAATGATGATTGCGCTGTCAAGCCAAGGAGATTTGAACCTTGGATCTCTCATTAGGCTATCAGTGATTGCGCAATAGAAGCAGGCAATTAGTGGATGATTTTTGAACCTGTGACTTGTTCAAAACCAAGCTAGTTTTGTGTGTAACTTCATGAGATAGTACTGAGTACTTGTGAGGAGTATTTTACTGAGTTTGTTACATTTTTTCTCCATTATAATATACACAATAGTTGCGGGGTTTTCAGCTATAAGCTTTCCCCATACATACTGTGTTAATGTGTATGATGATTTGATGTGTTATCGCTTGTTTTATTTCCGCATGTGTGATGATCTGAGTGGAAGAGATTATGTGTTGCATATGAATTCGAATTGATATGTGATCAGGATAATCTCGGTGGCTAAATATCATTATTCAGCAAATTTCTACAATATTGTTATAAAACATAAACTTATTTAAAACATAGAATTCAATATCAATTTAAAACCTTGTTTCTAAATTTTATAATTAAAAAATATTTTTCCACATATACTAAAAAAATCATTGTTTTAAAAAATAAACTTCCTTAAAGTAATTGTTGTAAAATATAAACTTCCTTAAAGTCAATGTTGTAAACAAGGAAGGTCACAATTCATTTTCACTATATTCTACTTTACCAATATAAATATCATCAAGCTTAGAATGAAAAAGAATGACGTGGTTATTTTTTTAGCTTTGGTTTATTGATAAAGTGATAGTGGTGTTGTTCTATTACTCACTCTTACAATGGTTATTATTGTATTATCCTATTAATGAGCTTCTCGATGTTACGATTGGCGAAAACTCATTTTTTAACGAGGGAGTTATTAGCCATAATCTTTGATCAGGTTGTCGTTCTATACACATGCATATGTAGAAATTATATAACATATGCACTTAGGAATCAGTTATCCTGATCTAATATTGTCTTCTTACTTCATCTGAGAATCCTTCCATTGTTAATCTTTTAATGAAATTTAAAACTCAATTAGAACACATGAAGCAATAAAAACAATCGCACATAACTACGGTTATTTATTTGGAGAATTTGGAAAACACAAAGCTAAAAATCCCAACTATACATATGTATGTATCATGGAGATCATGTAACAATCTCATACAAACAGTACATCAGCCATGGAACACCATTTTCTGTTCGTCACCACCATCATGAAGAAATCTGCAAATCCATGCACTGATTTCTCGCCACCTTACAGCCTACCTCCACTACGGAATCCCTGTTGAAGAAGACCCCTGAATGAATTCGAATTGGCCTTGCCTTGACTGTGCAATCCTCATTTGCAACTCCAATGTGTGTGTGATGCAATCAATGCATCACTATAGTCACAACAAATAGTCCATCTCACCCTTTCACCTATCTCTCCACTGGGTCTCCACTGGAACTGACATGCACTGTAGTTAACTGCTATATTTTTTTAGTTGATTAGTGAGTTATTATTTGTGAGTTAATTAACTAATTAATTCACTCCACTCTCACTAGTGTATCATTCAGTTAGACTAGATACAACTAGCTCAACTGAGTTTAACTCCAATAACTGAGTTAAGGCGGACAACTCCATGAACTTCTCTTCAGCACTGTGCAGCTTTCCACTTGGTTCTAACTAATTTCACTCCTTTGAGACATGATAAACCCTAGGAATTGTGCAATTCCTTCAGCCCACTGATTTTCCAAATCTGTATACTAAAATAAAGTGCTCCAAGAGAATAAGTTGATATTTAGAGTCTAATTATTATTAAGGGCTAATAATAATCGACACGTCTATTTTTAGATTGACGATCTATAAATAGACTTTGCCCAATCTTCTAAAAATAGAATTTCATCTATTTTTCAAACTTGACCAACCATCCACAAATAGCATCTTGCAACTTCTGAAATATGATCACCATGTCTAAAAATAGACATAGTCTAAAAATAGACATAGTCTAAAAATAGACTTGCAGCTAAAAATACCCTGCGGGCCCACTTAGTGAAGGTGACTAATTTTCACTAAGCTTCATCATCTTTTTAAATCTCAACACTCCCTCTCAATAATATAGGGATTATCCTTCACCTCAATCCTGCTTCTATGGTATTCGAATTTTCTCCTGCTAAGCGCTTTCGTTAGAATATCTACATCCTGATCTTCCATAGGAATGTACTGAAGCAAAATGATCTTCCACTGCACACAAAATCTGATATGATGATACCGGATATCAATATGTTTATATTTATCATGAAACACAGGATTAATCGAGAGTTTAATGCAACTCTGATTATCACTATGTATCACTGTAGGATCTAAATGTGAATTGAACAAACTGACCAGGATATTCCTCGTCCAGATAGCCTCACTTGCAGCTTGACTTGCTGCCATGTATTTTGCTTCCGCTGAACTGAGTGCCACGAATCTTTGTTTCCTGTTGTACCAAGAAACTTCTATAGATCCATAACTGAAAATCCCTCCTGATGTGCTCTTTTTGTCCGTTGGGATGCCTGCCCAATCTACATCCATGAAGCCATGCAATTTCACCTCATCTTTCTGTCTGTACCATAAGCCATACTCAGATGTGCCCTTGAGATACCTCAAGACATGCTTTCCTGCCTTCCAAAAGAGCTTGGTAGGCTTAACCATCGCTTGTGAAATTTGGTTCAACGCATAGCATATGTCCGGTCTTGTATTAACTAAATACATGAGCGAACCCACCAACTGTCGATAAACAGTGGCATCCACTACCTCTGCCGATGTAGCATCCTATTTCCTCCAATTTCCTGGAAGAGGAGTGTTGATAGGCTTGCAACCTTGCATGTGAAACTTCTCCAGTATCTCTTGGGCATACTTTCCTTGAGACACAAACAGTTCACCTTCTCGCTACCATATTTCCAATCCAAGGAAATAATGAAGGAGGCCGAAATCCTTCATCTCAAACTCCTTTGCAAGATCTGCCTTGCATGAGTGTATCAACTGCTCATCACCAGTTAGAATTAAATCATCAACATAAAGAACAATGATTAAAATCTTACCCTCCACCACAATTTGGTACAGGTTTTCATCCGCCTCACTCTTGGTGAATCCAAGTCCGGTGAAATAGTTGTCGATCTGAGTGTACCAAGCACGAGGTGCTTGTATCAGCCCATACAACACTCTCTTTTGAGCCTGCACACATGTGACTCACTGCTAAAGATCTCAAATCCTTCAGGCTGCTCAATGTACACCTCTTCCTCAATGATCCCATTAAGGAACACAGTCTTCACATCCATCTGATGAATGTGCCAACCCATCTACGCTGAGAGAGAAAGGATGGTCCCTATGGAGGAATACCGTGCGACAGGTGAAAAGGTTTCTTCATAATCAATCCCCTCGATCTGTGAGAAGCCCAATGAAAAAAATATTTCCTTATACTTCTCGACGCTCCCATCATCATCTTGCTTTACCTTGTAGATCCATCTTGATCCTACAACTAATTTACCCGCCAGCCTTGGAACAATCTCTCAAGCACTGTTTCTGACAATGGAGTCGTACTCCTCCACCATGGCATCTACCCATGTGGGCTCATGCACTACTTATTCAAAATAATATGGCTCTGTCACGACACACTTTCTCATAAGAGCCATGTATCTAGTAAATCGTTCAGGTGACTATCTCTGTCTGCGATGTGATGTAGGGACTCCTACATTCTATGCCGCATCAAGCTTCAGTCTCTTAGCTTTTGTGGTACGCTTTCTGCATGTTTTGATGTTTGGTTTTGCATGAGTGGACTCCTCCACTCCATGAATCTCCTCCTATGGCTAATCCACATATAGAGGCTCATCTTTTGGAACAAGAAGTTCCTCCTCCGCATGCAAGTGTAGCTCCCTCTCAAGCAACAACTCCATGGCTTTCACCTCATTGAATTTTATATCCTGTCACACCATAGTCATTCGAATGTTTAGCAAATACATACGATAATTATGGGGTGTTTCCATGTACCCCACAAATATCCCAACTTCTGCAGTCGACTCCATATTCTTCCTGGTGTCCTTTGTCATATGAATGTAAACAGATGAGCCAAAAATCTTCAAATGAGAAATATCATGCTTCTTACTAGTAAAAGCTTCTTCAGGTGTACTCATGCCAAGTACTCTATGAGGAAAATAGTTTTGCACATAAACCGCAGTGTTGCATGCTTTTTCCCATAAGTGCATCGATAGACCCTGGTCATGCAGCATAGCTTGTGTAGCACCCACGATTGTTCTTTTATTCCTCTCCGCAACCCCATTTTTTTGTGGTTATGAGGCGCTATGAGTTATCTTTGAATTCCTTCTTTTCTACAGAATTATTTGTATTCATTCGAGATATATTCACCACCATTATCGCTCCAAAAAGCCTTCACTTGCTTCCCTGACTCCTTCTCCACCAATGCTTTAAACTCACATAACTTTGAGAATGTTTCGCTCTTCTTCTGCATGAAGAATATCCAGCATCTACGAGAATAGTCATCAACAAATATAACATAATACCTGTGTTTTGCTATTGAAGCAACCAAGAAAGTTCCACACACATCTGTGTGAATTCTCTCCAGGATCACCGAAGCACAGTTCTCCTTCTCATGAAAGGTGGTCTTCACAAACTTACCCATAGTACATCCCTTGCACTGATCTGACTGCATAAGAGTTCCCTTGGGAAGTCCAATAGAAATCTGCTGCAAAATATTCAAGGCGCAATGGTGAAGATGGCCCAATCTCCTATGCCATAATTCACCCTCATCCCGGCTCACCAATTCTTCTGTTTTGCCCATCATTTCAGCGCAGCCATCTACCTTTAGCTTGTAGATATTCTTAACTTGAATCCCTATCCTCTTGGTTTGACCAATTGTTTTATGTCGCAGGAAATATTTTCCATCGTTGAAAACAATGTCATAACCTCTATCTTCCAACATCATGACTGAGACCAAGTTCTTCTTTAGACCTAGAACATGCATAACATCTTTCAACAGAAATGGATTACCCGACTCCCTCTCAAAGGTAATGGTCCCAATTTCGGTCTCATTGTATCGTCCATTGTCACCCATCTCTATATGCATTTGGAGGTATTTCTCCTCCAGATCACTAAACAACTCCTTGTCTCTCGTCATATGGAAAGACGCACCACTATCAAGATAATACACTGGTCCCATAGCGCTTGAAACCAAGCATGCGATCAAAGAGAAATCAAGTTCAAATTACGAGGCTAAGGCCTCACCCACTGCAGTTCTAGAAGACTTCTTCTTCTTCTTCTTATGTGGGCAGTTAGTGGCGAAATACCCATGTTCATGACAGTGAAAACACTTCACCTTGGAAAAATCATGCTTCTTGCCTTTAGCCTCAGATTTGGAGTGGAATTTCTTCCCTTTCCCTTAAGCGTGATTCTCTTCATCTTAATTCTTCGATAAAGAGCTATCCCTGGTACTTCGCCTTATCTCCTCCTGCACAAGATCTGACCAAAGTCGCTCCCAACCTGGAAGTTTCTCCCGTCCATTGACAGAGTCTTCGTAGCTATGCCAACTCTTCGGAAGCCCAAGGAGAGACAAGATCACCAAGTCATCATCATCAACAGTAATCCCCACACTTCCCAGTTCATCCCTACAGTGGAAAAACTTCGTGAGATATTTTGGAATACTGTCGCCCTTCTCCATTTTTATTTTTCTAAGCTTATCTTTCAGCGCCAACTTCCTCTGGTCATTGCTGCTTTGGAACAAATCTATCAAATCCTTCCACATTGCAAATGGAGTGGCTTTCCCGTGAAGGCTTGACACAATATGGTCCTTTACACCTTCCAACATAATTCTTCTTGTCTTCGCTACCTTCTTTTTCCATGCGTCAAGTAATGCAGCATCGCTAGAACTAGGCTTAGGAACATCGCTATCAATGAACTCCTTCATTCCATTATCTTCTAGCACCACCTCCATCCTATCCTTCCAGGCTATGTAATTCAAGCTGCCCTCAAGGGCATACTCCAATCGCAACCCATTGAAAGAAATTTCAATGAATACTCAATTGTCACACCAAGAAATTTCTGCAGCAAATTCGAATTGTCCACCAGCACAAACTCAGCAATTCTTCACAATTTCAATCTTCAAGAATTAACACTGCTCCGATACCATGTAGAAATTATATAACGTATGCATGTATATATCCAGATTCTCATGATCTAACAATATGTATCTTCTTTCTAAATATAGAATCCTTCCACTGTTAATCTTTTGCAGAAATTTAAAACTCAATTGCAAACACATGAAGCAATAAAAACAATCGCACATAACACAGTTGTTTAACGGGAAAGACTGAAGCTAAAAACCCAAACTATCATACATTATGTATCATGGAGATCATATAACAATCTCATACAAAGCTTTATACATTAAGCTCTCAGTACAATACAATCGTCACACATTATCATGAAGAAATCTGCAAATCCATGCACTGATTTCTAGCCACCTGATAGCCTACCTCCACTGTGCAATCCCTGCTGAAAAATACCCCCGAATGAATTCGAATTGGCGTTGACTTTACTGTGCAATCCTCATTGGAAACTCCAATTTGTGTGTGATGCAATCAATGTATCACTATAGTCACAATAGATAGTCCATCTCACCCTTTCACCTACCTCTCCACTGGGTCTCCACTAGAACTGGCATTCACTGTAGTTAACTTCTGTATTTGTTCAGTTGATTAGTGATTTATTATTTGTGAATTAATTAACTAATTAATTCACTCCACTCTCACTAATGTATCATTCAATTAGACTAGATACAACTAGCTCAACTGAGTTTAACTCCAATAACTGAGTTAAACTGAAAAACTCCATGAACTACTCTTCCAACTCTGTCATAACTTTTCCACTTCAGTTCTAACTGAGTCCTCCATGTATGAACCACCAGTTAACCCTATTAATTGTGTAATTCCTTCAGCCCACTGATTTTCCAAATCTGTATACTGAAATAAAGTGCTCCAAGAGAATAAGTTGATATTTAGAGTCTGATTATTATTAAGGGCTAATAATAATCAACACATCTAATTTTAGATTGACGATAGATAAATAGACTTCGCCCAATATTCTAAAAATATAATTTCATATATTTTTCCAACTTGACCAACCATCCACAAATATCATCTTGCAACTTCTGAAATATGATCACCATGTCTAAAAATAGACATAGTATAAAAGTAGACTTGCACCTAAAAATAACCTGCGGGCCCACTTAGTGAAGGTGATTGATTTTCACTAAGCTTCATCATCTTGTTGAATCTCAACACTCCCTCTCAACAAGATAGGGATTATCCTTCACCCCGATCCTGCCTCTATGGTATTCGAATCCTGGTGAGTGCTTTCGTCAAAATATCTGCATCCTGATCTTCCGTAGGAATGTATTGAAGAAACATGATCTTCCACTACACACAATCTCTGATATGATGATACTGGATATCAATATGTTTATATCTATCATGAAATATAGGATTAATAGAGAGTTTAATGCAACTCTGATTAACACAATGTATCACTGTAGGATCTAAATGTGAATCGAACAAACCGACCAAGATCTTCCTCATCCAGATAGCCTCACATGCAGCTTGAATTGCTGCCATGTATTCTGCTTCCGCTGAACTGAGTTCCACGGATCTTTGTTTCCTAATGTACCAAGAAATGGCCATAGATATGATATTGAAAATCCCTCCTGATGTTCTCTTTATTTCCATTGGGTTGCTTGCCCAATCTGCATCCGTGAAGCCATGCAACTTCACCTCATCTGTTTGTCTATACCATAAGCCATACTTAGATTTTCCCCTGAGATACCTTAGGACATGCTTGCCTGCCTTCCAAAAGAGCTTGGTAGGCTTAACCATTTCTTGTGAAAGATGGTTCACCGCATAGCATATGTCCGGTCTTGTATTAAATAAACACATGAGCGAACCCACCAACTGTCGATAAACAGTGGCATCCACTACCTCTGCCAATGTAGCATCCTCTTTCCTCTAATTTCCTGGAAGAGGAGTGTTGATAGGCTTGTAGCCTTGCATGTTAAACTTCTCCATTATCTCTCAGGCATACTTGCCTTGAGACACAAGTAATTCACCTTCCCGCTGCCATATTTCCAATCCAAGGAAATAATGAAGGAGGCCCAAATCCTTCATCTCAAACTCCTTTGCAGATCTGCCTTGCATGAGTGTATCAACTTCTCATCACTTGTTAGTATTATATCATCAACATAAAGAAAAATGATTAAAATCTTACCCTTCACCACAATTTGATACAGGTTTACATCCGCCTCACTCTTGGTGAATCCAAGTCCAGTGAAATAGTTGTCGATCCATGTGTACGAAACACGTGGTGCTTGCTTCACTCTGATGACACGCCTTCTTTCATTCCATACACACTATCAAGATCCTTACCTCCAGGCTGCTCAATGTACACCTCTTCCTCAATGATCCCATTAAGGAACGCAGTCTTCACATCCATCTGATGAATGTGCCAACCCATCTGCGCTGAGAGAGAAACGATGGTGCTTATGAAAGAGTATCGTGCGACAGGTGCAAAGGTTTCTTCATAATCAATCCCCTCGATTTGTGAGAAGCCCCGGGCAAAAAATCTTGCCTTATACTTCTCAACGCTCCCATCAGCAGCTTCGTTTACCTTGTAGATCCATCTTGATCCTACAATTGATTTACTCACTGGCCTTGGAACAATCTCCCAAGCACTGTTTCTGAAAATGGATTCATACTCCTCCACCTTGGCATCTACCCATGTGGGCTCCTGCATTGCTTCTTCGAAAGAAGATGGCTCTATCATGACACACTTGCTCATAAGAGCCATGTATCCAGTAAATTGGTCAGGTGACTGTCTCTGTCTGCGCTGTGATGTAGGGACTCCTACATTATGTGTCACATCAAGCTTCAGTCTCTCAGCTTTTATGGTACGTTTCCTGCTAGTTATGATGTTTGGATCTACATGAGTGGACTCCTCCACTCCATGAACTTCCTCCTGTGGCTGGTCCACATCTGAAGGCTCATCTTTCAGGACTGGAAATTCCTCCACTGCATGCAAGTCTATCTCCCTCTCATGCATAGCTCGTGCAACACCCACAATCGTTCTGTTCTTCCTCTCTGCAACCCCATTCTGTTGTGGGTTATGAGGCGCTATGAGTTCTCTTCGAATTCCTTCTTTGCTACAGAATTATTTGAATTTGTTCAAGATATTTTCACCACCACTATCACTCCGCAGAGTCTTCACTTGCCTCCCTGACTCCTTCTCCACCAATGCTTTAAACTCACAGAACTTTGATAATGTTTCGCTCTTCTTCTGCATGAAGAAGATCCAGCATCTATGAGAATATTCATCAATAAATATAACATAATACCTGTGTTTTGTTGTTGAATCAACCGATAAAGGTCCACACACATCTGTGTGAATTCTCTCAGGATCACCGAAGCACGGTTCTACTTCTCATGAAAGGGGGTCTTCACAAACTTACCCATAGTACATTATTTGCACTGATCTGACTGCACAAGAGTGCCCTTTGGAAGTCCAGTAGAAATATTTTGCAAAATCTTCAAAGCGCCATGGTGAAGATGGCCCAATCTCCTGTGCCAAAATTCGCCCTCATCCCGGCTTACCACTTCTTCTGCTTTGCCCATCATTGTAGCACAACCATATACCTCCAGATTTTAGATATTCTTAACTCGAATCCCTATCCTCTTCGTTTGACCCATTGTTTTATGTCGCAGGAAATCTTTTCCATCACTGAAAACAACGTCATAACCTCCATCTTCCAACATCACGACTGAGACCAAGTTCTTTTTCAGACCTGGAACATGCATAACATCTTTCAACAGAAATGGATTACCTGACTCCCTCTCAGAGGTAATGGTCCCAATTCCGATCGCACTATATGGACCATCATCACCCATCTCTATATGCATTTGGAGGTCTTTCTCCTCAAGATCACTAAACAACTCCTTGTCTCTCGTCATATGGAAAGACACACCACTATCAAGAAACCACACCAATCCCATAGCGCTTGAAACCAAGCATGAGATCAAAGATAAATCAAGTTCAAATTGCGAGGCTAAGGCCTCACCCGCTGCAGCTCCAGCATCCTTCTTGTTCTTCTTCTTTTGTGGGCAGTTAGTGGCAAAATTCCCATGTTCATGATAGTGAAAACACTTCACCTTGGACAAATCCTGCTTCTTTCCTTTAGCCTTGGATTTGGAGTAGAATTTATTCCCTTTCCCTTTCCTTTATTTGGCAGCCAAAGCGCAATTCTCTTCATCTTCGTTCTTCAATGAAGAGCCATCCCTGGTACTTCGCCTTATCTCCTCCTGCACAAGATCTGACCAAAGTCGCTCCCAACCCGGCAGTTTCTCTCGTCCATTGACAGAGTCTTCGTAGCTATCTCAACTCTTCGGAAGCCCAATGAGAGCCAAGCTCACCAAGTCATCATCATTAATAGTAATCCCCACACTTCCTAGTTCATCCCTACAGTGGACAAACTTTGTGAGATATTTTGGAATACTGTCGCCCTTCTCCATTTTTATTTTTCTAAGCTTATCTTTCAGCGCCAACTTCCTCTGGTCACTATTGCTTTGGAAAAAAACTATCAAATCCTTCCACATTGCAAATGGAGTGGCTTTCCCATGAAGGCATGACACAATATGGTCCTTTACACCTTCCAACAAAATTCTTCTTGTCTTCGCTACCTTATTTTTCCACGTGTCAAGTAATGCAGCATTGCTAGAACCAGGCTTAGGAACATCGCTATTGATGAACTCCTTTAGTCCATTATCTTCCAACACCGCCTCCATCTTATCCTTCCAGGCTATGTAATTCAATATTCCCTCAAGGGCATACTCCAATCGCAAGCCATTGAAATACATTTCAATGAATACTCAACTGTCGCACCAAGAAATTTCTCCAGCAAATTCGAATTGTCCACCAGCACAAACTTAGCAATTCTTCACGATTGCAATCTTCAAGAATTAGCACTCTTTTGATACCATGTAGAAATTATATAACATATGCATGTATATATCCATATTCTCCTGATCTAACAATATTTATCTTCTTGCTAAATACAGAATCCTTCCATTGTTAATCTTTTGCGTAAATTTAAAACTCAATTGAAAACACATGAAGCAATAAAAACAATCGAACATAACACAGTTGTTTAATGGGAAATCCTGAAGCGAAAATCCCAAACTATCATATATCATGTATCATGGAGATCATGTAAAAATCTCATACAAAGCTTAGTACATCAAGCTCTCAGTGCAATACAATCGTCACACACTATCATGAAGAAATCTGCAAATCCATGCACTGATTTCTTGCCACCTGATAGCCTGCCTCCATTGTGCAATCCCTGCTGAAGAAGACCCATGAATGAATTAAAATTGGCCTTACCTTGACTGCGCAATCCTCATTGGAAACTCCAATGTTTGTGTGATGCAATCAATGCATCACAATAGTCACAACAGATAGTCCATCTCACCCTTTCACCAACCTCTCCACTGGGTCTCCATTGGAACTGACATGCACTATAGTTGAATGTTGTATTTGTTCAGTTGATTAGTGAGTTATTATTTATGAATTAATTAACTAATTAATTCACTCCACTATCACTATTGTATCATTCAGTTAGACTAGATACAACTAGCTCAACTGAGTTTAACTCCAATAACTGAGTTAAACTGAATAACAACTCCATGAACTACTCTTCCAACTCTGACATAAATTTTCCACTTCAGTTCTAACTGAGTCCTCCATGCATGAACCACCAGTAAACACTAGGAATTGTGTAATTCCTTCAGCCCACTAATTTTCCAAATCTGTATAATGAAATAAAGTGCTCCAAGAGAATAAGTTGATATTTAGAGTCTGATTATTATTAAGGGCTAATAATAATCGACACTTCTTTTTTTAGATCGACGATCTATAAATAGATTTTGCCCAATCCTCTAAAAAAGAATTTCATCTATTTTTCCAACTTGACCAACCATCCACAAGTAGCATCCTTCAAATTCTGAAATATGATCACCATGTCTAAAAATAGACTTTCACCTAAAAATAGCCTGTGGGCCCACTTAGTGAAGGTGATTGATTTTCACTAAGCTTCATCATCTTGTTGAATCTCAACAGTCGTTACTGCAACAACGAGCTGTTGCAACATTGTTTTAACAATCTAAAAATATTTTATTAAATTGTTTTATTCTTTTCATATAGTGCAAAAGTGGACATTGATCATCCATGTTTGGTTTCATCCAAACTCGGGGCAAGAATAGACTATATTTGTGCTTCATAATGAAGCACTAAGACAAGTCTATCAAAATAGTAGATAAATTCTCGGGACAACCACAAACAATGAAGCATATTGTTTTGCCATGGTTGATGGGCTAAGAGCAGCAAGGAATTATGGTGCAAGCGACCTTTTCACTTACACCATTTCAAAATTTATAACCAATCAAATTATTGGAATTTACGGAGTCAGAAAAAATAATAATAATAATAATAATAAATTAATAAATAATAATTAATTAAAAATTAACATATATATATATATATATATATATATATATATATATATTGAAACCCCTCCACAAACAATAAAAAAACATTGTTGTACAATTTCAAAGTTTTAACATAACTTACCAATTATAGGTCCAAAGGGTTATTTATGATATCCTCATTGAAGCAGCATCCAATGGATGCAAATGTTCAATATATGTGCAGGAGCCAGCATGTGCTCCACCAATTGTCATTTACATGCATCGATATATGTGGCATGTTAATGAATGGATTATTCTTGTGATTACTATTGGGGTTATTATGGCGAGAGTCCTATTATGGTGTTCTTATTTCTTGTGATATATTGTAGCAGCATAAACAACCATTATTTACAACATATTTTATATATTTATATGAGCTTTGTTGTTTATATATGGTTTCTTGTGATACATTGTAGCAGCATAAAAAACCATTATGTACATCATTTTTTATATATTTATATCAGCTTTGTTGTTTATAGATGGGATCACTTTATTTTTTGGTATTTTTTTTATATCTCAAAACAATTTGTATGTAAAAAATGTAATTTTCAGTCAATGCTATTAGTGGAAATGCATTGCAATTACAATTCAAATGTCTCATTTTGATTACAGTTCAGTTGTGTCTAACAGTTCATTTCAGTTTAGTGATGTCATTTTTATTACAGTTCAGTTTTGTCTATCTATTGGAAATAATAGTAAGGGTGGGGGAAGAATCGTTATTTCCTTTTACAAATGTTATTTTATCAGTTGAGATCGCTTTAAACAGAACCCAAAAATAAATAGCAAAACAAATATTTTATTATCAAATAGAGGACTCCAAAAGATGTTACAAAATAAGACCTTAGAATGGCTTCAGTACCTCATCACATTTCCAACTTCTAGGAACATTCATTAATTCATTATATATGAGTAGCACATGCAAAATTTATAGAATTCTCTAATACAAGCCTAATGATCTCGAATTATTAAAGAAGATCCTTCAATAACAAATTATGTCAGATACCCTTGGTTACAAGCCAACAAAGATAGCTTATAGATCAATCATTATTTACCCTTTATAAATGGTTAAAAGAAAAATGCAATTGTGATATCTTGCATTTTTCCAATCCATAGATCCAACCTCATTTAAGGGACAGAATTGTATAAATATCCAAACAAACAATTCAATTGTTGCGGATTTCTCCATTATCAACATCTACATCCAAAATATCAGGTGATTTGAATTGAAGCATGTTCTGACATACATGAAAGCAACAACAACTAAGTCTGCAAACAATGAAAACAATCTCAATAGTCTGCAAATCAATGAAGTTAACTTGATAATCATGCAAAATTATAATATGCATTCAAATATAACTAATAAATTGTAACCAATACTTTTTAAGGAAATTAATTTAAGGAGTTGGTGTAATGGTGCATGGGCCCACAAGTTGCACGTAATCAAACTTTGAATTATTATTATGGAAAGTCAGGGCCCTCCCATTCCAATGGTCATCGGTGTAGCAACTCCTGATTGGGTACAAGAGGAATCTCTGACTGCGTACAATGGAAATGGAAATTTATCCTAACCATGACAACAACGAATGGTTGGTTCCAAATGGCCCGAAACTGTTGCGACAACACTTGACTACATACAACTAAAACAAAAATCTCCCATGACTGATTAGGTACAAGAGGAATCTTTGATTGCGTACAATGGAAACTGAAATTTCTCTTAACCATGAGAACAATGAATGGTTTGTGCCAAATGGTCTGCAACCATTGCAACAACACTTGACTACGTACAACTAAATCGTAAATCTCCCCTGGCCACGACAACAACGAACGGATGGTGCCAATTTGCTAGAAACTGTAGCGGCAACTCCTGACTGCGTACAACACAAACAAAAATCTCCCTTGACCACGACTGCAACGAATATTTGGTGCCAAATGGGCTAAAACTGTTGCGGGAACACCTGAATGCATACAATGGAAACAGAAATCTCCCCTGGCCATGACAGAAATGAATGGTCAATGCCAAATGGGCAGCAACTATTGTCGAAACACCTCACTATGTATTGTCGCCAAAATAGACGACACCGCGTGATATTACTGGTCTCATTACCTCAACCCTTTCATTGCGTCATTCTCCCACATTCAAACTATTGTAGAGAACAAACACATCCATGGTCACTCTAAACTCTAACTAAATATCGGAGTCCCAAGGGTTCGTAACATTAGGGAATTTTGAGGTCTAAAATGGGCCTCCTAATGAAATAATAAAATAATAGCTAAACCAATAAAATAATATTTATGAATTTGCAATTCACTTTTGCACCAAAATCCATGTAACCATGGTTAAATTAAATTCAAAAGTTGTACCAAAATAAAATTAATAAAAAATTGTATTGATGCGAATATAAATAACAATGAGATTTTCAAGAAAAATTCATTATCATTGTTGAAAATGGCAACAAGAAACAGTGAAGGAGGCCTCCTGAAACATCTTTCCTGATCCTAGTTGGAAAGTGATCACCTAAACTAGGTGGGGACCACACATGTGATTTTTTGTCGGAAAAATCTATTTTTAGACTATGTCTATTTTTAGACATACGGAGCATGATTCGGGGATTCCAGTTGGAGATTCTTGAAGTATGCGACATGTTGGTAAAAATAGATGAGACTCATATTTTTAGGTCACGGGCTATTTTTAGACTGCCTCTCCTAAAAATATGGAAGTCAAATATTATTTACCCTTAATAATATTTAGACTATAAACAACAGTTTACTCTCTTGGAGCACTTCAGTTCGAGTCATGGAGGTGGCTCATGCAACTGACAGAGGAATCACGTGGTTCCTAGGGTTTGATGGCATCTTGCATGTTAGACTTTAGTTAGACTCATGTGGCAGAGTTTTGGTGGAGTTGATTGAGGAGTTAATGGAGGTGGTGTTCTGGTTAACTAGTTGAACTAGTTGTATTTAGTTTAACTGGCTAATACACTAGAGATGAGTTGTGTGAATTAAATATTATTTAATTCACAAATTATTAACTCATTATTCAACTAAAGAACACATCAATTTAACTCAGTGCATGGACAGTTCAGTGGCGACAAGTGAAAGAGGTAGATGAAAGGGTTGAGTTAGCTATCAGTTGCGACATCAGTTGTGCATGATATTTGCACCACACTTGGAGGAAATTACCAATGACAATTGCACAGTTGGAGCCAGTGAGATTCGAACTCGAATCTCTATTTAGACCAGCCTTGATTGCGCAATAGAGGCAGGGAAAGTAGTGGGTGTGTTTTGAACCTGTGACTTGTTCAAAACCAAGCTAGTTTTTGTGTAGCTTTGGGAGATAGTACTGAGTACTTGTGAGGAGTTTGTGCTATGTATTTGCTGCATGTTCTCTCCATTTATAATATACTATAGCTGCGGGGTTTTCAGCTATAAGCTTTCCCCATACATACTGTGTTAATGTGTGTGATGATTTGATGTGCTATCGTTTCTATTCTTTCCGCATGTGACAATTAATTGTAGAAGAGATTATGTGTTATGCATGCAATTCGAAATTGATGTGTGATCAGGTTAATCTCCATTGAATAAGTGATTTATTCAGCTAATTTCTACAATCATTCCACAACAAATTCATTTTTCCTTTGTACTTAAATAAATTAAAATAAAATATAAATATAAATTCATAAATTCTTAATTATAGAAAATACTATTAATTAAAATTTATATTATTTAAATTATACAATAACATGTAATTAATATATTATATAAAAATAATATAATATAATATATTGTTTTATGTA
Organism: Pinus albicaulis; assembly: GCA_034641835.2. Classification (NCBI taxonomy): domain Eukaryota; kingdom Viridiplantae; phylum Streptophyta; class Pinopsida; order Pinales; family Pinaceae; genus Pinus; species Pinus albicaulis. The sequence goes on along the minus strand of CM076579.1, from coordinate 1,337,505,971 downwards.
TGAATTTTATATTACATATTGAATTGATTTGATTTATAAATAAATAATTGAAAATATACAAATATAATATTTATTGAAAAGTGTGTAAATACATGAGGATTTTGTAGGGATATGCATTGTTTCTCTCAAAAAATATGAAATGACGATAATAATATTTTATTCAAAAAGTGTGAAATGACATTTATTATGGGTACTTTACTTTATGACTCTAAAATTACTTAAAGCACTACCATGGTTAACCATTATTTTTTATCCACCATTGAGAATGTGGCAAATAAGTACCTTTAACTCTAGCAATGCCACCTCAACCATTAGGGATGATGCCATCCCCTAAAATGTGATTGGTTCTCATAAAGTTAATTTTGATTGTACATTTTCCTTAGGAGGCCCATTTTAGACCTCAAAATTCCCCTAATGATAATGTAGCAAAGAATTGCTACAAGAATTTCCACGTGTTAAACCAATTTTTTTTTAAGTCGGTTGGATAGATTATACTCGTAGGTGTCAGGGGCATGACGATGGCATAGATATAGAATTTTACATGCATTACAAGAAGGGTAGATCTGAGGTAGCAAGGAAAATGGTGCGTGCGACAGAAGAAGCAATTGCGGAAGTGACAGGGTTACCCCAGACGGGAGAACAGTGGTTTGCGCCCCGAAAACCCTAACCTGATGTTGTGCGACAATTCCTTGAGGTAGGTGAACAACTACAGAAGATAAGCACAAGATTTAATGAGGGGGAATTACCACAACCCTAGAAAGATATTGCATTCCTTTTCTAGAAAATTTTCACGGGCAAAGGAATGTATGTCATTATTTATTACCAGCAACTCTGGTTGCTACACAACTTGCATCATGGCAGGTTGGTTAACATGCCTTTCTTTCTTGCAAAAAACCTAGATCATATGGCCCGATGTGTGCAGAAATCAAAGTGGCCATTTGAAATCTTGTCCCACCATTTCCTTATCAAACTTTTGGTGGATGCTTCATCGCAAAGAGAAGGGATAAATTGGGATGAACTAGTTGGAAGGCCATTGCATGTTGAAATTTCCACCCCGCAAGAGGATGCGCTGGTAACTGTAACTCCACACAATGACTCCCCAGCTACATAAATTTGAACAGAACCTTTCCATATGACAACTGAGCTAACCAATGTTCAAACTACGAGGGTTTCTAAGGGTTCTACCAGTGTTTTAAAAATCAGGCGGCCTGACTCGGAAACGGCCAAGCCGACCAAGCCAACCCCCTCGCCAGACCAACTCAGTAGAAAATTTGGTCTGGCAACCAGTTTGCAACCGAACTGGCCGAGCTGATTACCGACTCGGCCGGTTCGGTCACAAACCAGTCAGCTCGGCCAAGTCCTAGTTAGACCGACTGAGCCAGTGACAGTTGGTCGCGGACCCCAAAAACGACCAAATCAGACTTGAAACCAGTTTTCAAAGGGTTGTTAGTGCATTTTTTCTGTCTTTGAGAGGATTCACACGAAGAAGAGAAATTTTTTGGAGAAAAAACATTTAAATGATATAGTCTATGTCCAATACAACCTTTGACTAAGACACAACCAATTGCTGAAAAAAAACCTGATTTAGATCCCATTGTGTTGGATGATATTGATCCAACATCATATTGGGTAGTGGAGACTCATCCACCATAGTTTGACTCTGATGAGGATATTGATGTGGGGTTAGACTTCAATTTACAGGTAGAGGCTTAGTTAAATGCATATCCACTAGTAGCAGCCGCAGGCCCAGACCCAAGTCCTCCAGTTGCAGCTACAGACACTTCCTCTAGTCAGCCACGATGCAAGCGCATAGTTTGTCTATCTCAGGCTTAGCGTGCTAGTGCTACAGTTCTAGTTTAGGATCTTGATGAGGATGAGGATACATGGGTTTCCCCCTCTGATTCAGAGTCTGAGCCAGAGGATATTGCCTTTTTTAGCAGTAGTGACTAGTCATGTTTTGTTCTAGAGGCCATTTAGAGCCTCCTTGATTATGTTTTTTGCTCTGATCTCTATATCATGTATGTATTGGATAGTGCACTGGGTGTCATTTTCATATAATGGATATATTCATGAGCCTATTTTGATCATATGTTGTCTTTTGTATATATTCTAATTCTTTGTGTTTTGAAACATCAATGAAAATCTTTAAAATTGTGTTTTTTTATATAAAAATAATAATATTTAATGTATTTTTTACAAATACCTTGTCAATAAAACCGAATCGGCCGAGTTGATACCGAGTCAAAGTCGACCCTCGACCAATTTCGAACTCGAGTCGGAGTTTAAAACACTGGATTCTACTGCTAAATCCTCACAGAAAGGAGACGAACAAGATGATGATCGTGAAGTAGAAATATTGGGGGGTAAACCTGCCATCAGAAGATTGAGAGGATACAGGAAACGTGTGGCAGTAGTTCCAAAAGCCAAGAAAAATAGGAGAAAGTGAGGTATTCCTACTCCAGTTTATGAAATTATCCCCGTTGTTACAAAAGAATCAATAGAAGAGCAAGAGAAAGAGCATCCACAAGATGTATTGATGGAAGGAGTCATGGAGAAAGGATGCATGCAACAAGGATTCATGGAACAAGGATTATGCCACCTTGCTAACATAGAAAAAAAAGTCGATAAGGTTCCCTCTCTTCATTCTCACTATGAGTACATACGAGGAGTAGTCAAATGGTACGGAACACATGGCCTTGCCTCAATTTCAATTTTGTATGGGGGTGTCGAGGAGTACTAGCCAACTACACCAACAGAATTGTATGGGGATGATGAGGAGGACCAACCAACTTCACCACCATAATTGAAAAAGAATCACGTTGAAACAGTCAGTACCCCCGCAAATCTTTCTCTGTATATTTCATTATTAAGGAAGAATATGATTCTCCATATTAAAAACAAACAACTAAAAATCAAAGTTAAAACCCTAACAGATGAGCACAGGCAAAAAAAAACTTTTGATAAATTAAATTGCTTCACCCAAGTTGCAGATTCCCTACCCATTGGTGTCATAGATATACCTTCTCCAAGGGTCCAAGAAAATATACCCCTTGGAAAAAAACAGACTGATGACATTGTTTTTCAAACAGAGGACCAAAAACAAGAAATGAAATTGACAAAAAACATAGCTGTGCAAATAGAGAAACAAGAATCACATATGAAACTACCAAAATAAATAGTTGTACAAACATAGGAACATGAACCAAAGATGAAACTAGTAGAGGATCAGGAACTAGAGATCAAACTGACCAAAAGACATTGTTGTGAAAATAGAGGATGAGGAACCAAAGGATAAATTATTCATGTGTATACCCTCTTATAAGGGAAAACTAATACATTTCTATTTGCACAAAAAAAAAATTGTGACCTTTAAAAGAAATGGGAAAAATATATAAGAAAATTTGAAGGAGAACATAAAAACACAGTGGTTGAGTTGCAAAGGAAGGTGACCAAGATGGAGAATTATAAGAAAAAACTCGGACAGATAATGGATGGTGTGCTTAGTTGTTGGGCTCCTTCAACCAATTACAATGTGTACTTTATAGAAAGATTGTTGAAGTTTAAAAATAATTTTGTCATCATCAATAAGCCTTTCCAGGTTGAATACAGAGATGGTTTCATAGAAGCATAAAGGGCCTGCACGAATCTAGAAAAAGAATTGCTCTATGAACTGTACCAACATAATTTTCTGGTATCTCTTCACACAAGATGGAATCCCAACCCTGATGTAGAGGATGTCCAATTGAGAGCCTTTTTATCGTATTTGAGAAATTAGGCCAGTTGGGTGGAAGCTTTTAAATTTTTTAAACACAATTACGAGGGAATTTTGTGGGTTAAATGAGAATATGAAATACTTGTGCATGTGATACAAGAACAACAAAAGTTTTCCAATTTGTCATAGGTAAAAAATTATATCACCAGGAAGAGGCAGCAGACCATTGCATATTGTGTAGCCTAGATTCAAATATTGGAGATTGTCACACAAGATGGATGTAAAGAAAGGTGGGATTAGGCTCGGGAAAAGAAACCCAAAATAAATATCCATTTAACTACCTAAACTTAAAGATAGCCTTAATAAGGGTTTCCCATTATATTATTTCCATGGAACAGTGTGGGAATAACTGGATCGGTCCTAGATTTTGTTATCCAATGATTTGGCTGCCAACAAGGACATATAAAAAGTCCTATAGCTTAAAAAAAAAAGAGTTGGAATTCTGGAATGAAATTATGGAAACATGAGGGTATCTTCTTCCTAGTGAAGCAGGACATAGTGATTATTGTATCAAAAATATTCATTAAAGTCCCACTTAATTCTCGTATTTAGATTGAACCTTGTGTTCTTGCTAATATTAACTCCCTCACTGATGTTGGCATTCTCCCACTCACATTGTCGACAAACTGGCTCATTGTTGTTGACACTCATTACCACTGGTATTGCAACTCATAGTTAGAAAATGCATAATATTTGATGTTATAATATATAATATTCTCCAACAATATATCACCATTAGCATTGAGTAGTTATGAAAAAATGGTAAAATTGTGTTTTACATGTTTAGTTACAATTTCGGTGCATTTCCTCTACAAATTTTGTTACATTTTTGTTATTTTTATTCCGATTTGTATACCAGATTCATGTTTAGACACCAATTTATGCAAGAAAATTTCAAGTATGGAAAACCCCATGAAAGTTATCTTCTATAACATATACTGACTGTAAATGCATGGAGTTATTTACTGACCTTAAATGACAATTTGGACAAATTAGACAAATCAGCAAACATATACTCACTGCCTATCAAACATACAAGAACATTTTCAACAAAAAAATCATACATCAAATACATTTAATACACTAATAAATATTAAAATAAAATTGAAAACAAATGCATCACAGCAAACCTAGAAAACCATGCATTGTTCGAGTGAGGGCGATCTCGCTTGTTCAGATGTTCAAACTGAAATGGTTCTTCTTCATCTACATCGGTATTAAAGCCAATTTCCAATCTTGCATTTTGTTTTCTTTTTTTTATTCTCTTCTTTGGGTTTAGGAAACTCTTCTTCATCTTCAAACAAGACTCAAAAGCACCTGACCCACACGTGAATTCACAATCCATAATATGAATATTGTTGGAGTCATCCAACATTTTTTTAACCAAAGCAATCAACTGTTCAATCTTGGTCAAAGTAGCAAGAGGAATTTTTTGAACCATGTCTATGTATTTGAATAATGCCTCTTTGGCCAACTCAATTCCTTCAAAATTTACATCAACATTGTGACTATCCATGGAAAATGTGTTGGCATCTCAAGAGGGTCATTGTATGAATCAATTGTGCTTTGATGATTTAGTAATTGGTTTGAATCCATTAAACGGGAAGACAACCAACCAAACTTTTTGACATGATTGCAAATTTTTCCATGAATAAACCATGGGAAATCACAAGTTAAGAAATGTGTGTGATCACCAATGAAGATTGAAAAGAAATCAGATGTTTTTTTTTCTATCTCAAAAAAATTAGCACTCGGTACATTTCTCGTTTGATAGTTTACATTGTTAGTGTTACAAATGCAACAATATATAAAGCTTTGAAGGTTATCAAAGTGGAAATAAATCATCCTATCACCATATTTTGTGACAATACTAGCAAAATCAGTCTCTCCAAAAACCCAATCATGCACTCAAAATCAAAACATATGATGATCTAGTACCACCTTATTTGAGAATAAGTTGTTGATCAAAATATCAAAATCGAATATGTCAACACTAAAGAACAAATTGAAGACACATTCCCTAAACTCCTGCCTCGAGAATAATTTGAACTCTTTGTCAAAATATGGGTGTAAACTCTCTTGCATCCTAGTAGAGCACCCTTAGATATTGATGAAAAAGGCGGAGAACGTGAAGTTAGGAATATAAACACAAAGTCAAGGGGAGCAGTTATAGTAAAAATGTTCACCTACACAAGTATTTCATATTCTCCTCTAACCCTCCAATTTCTCTCCATTTAAGAAAAACAAATTTTTCAAGAATTAAAAAAACTTATATTGACCTTGTCAACTCACCCTCCTATAGGATAGGTTGGCCATGTTTAACGAGAAACAATACCTATAAATAGGCCAAGTTTTCCCCCATTCGACCAAAACAACTCAATCAACAAGAGACAAGAGGAATTTGAGCTGATTATCTATCTTGACTTCAGACTTGTTCTCATTAATGATTCGGCTTTTTTATGCCCATAATTCAACCTATTTCAACCTCAATTTGGCCCAACAACTCGGCTTATTCAGCGCTGGAATTTTAGCCCTTGAAACTCAACCTATGCATATCTGTGATTGTGGCCCTTGAAACTTAGCCTATTTATATGTGTAATTGTGACCGTTGCAACTCAACCTATCATTCAACAAGACAAGGAAAAAGATGGTTCATATCTTATGAACCTAGAAGCATATTGTAGGAGCATCTCTTAAAGACACTCTGCTATTTACTAAGGTTTCTTGGAGGGCTTCATGGTCAATTTTTGGAATATTCTTGGAGCTATTTATTTGTCTTGAATTCAACCTTTTTCTCATTGATAATTCAGCCTATTTCTGCCCCACAATTCATTGTAGTTCAACCTCAATTCAGCCCTGCAACTCAACCTATTCAAAACTGTAATTTCAGCCAATGAAACTCAACCTATTTAGACCTGTGATTGTGGCCCTTGCATCTTAGCATATTTAGACCTGTAATTGTGACCCTTGCAACTCAGCCTATTCAGCCCTATATCTCAACTTATAACTACTTCGGTAAGGCATGAATTCATACCTTTTTTGGGGTTTTGTTTGGGTATATTTTTAGTGGTTGATTTGATCTTTCCTTAAGTCACTTACAGAGAACAGTTTGAGTTGATTTTGGGACCATCTTTGGAGATATCCTTGAAGTTTTTCTTAAATTTTTTAATGCCACTTTGGAGTAGCCCCTTGAAGCTAATTTGGAGCAACACTTGGAGACATTCCTGAAGCCATTTTGGAGTAGCCATTGGAGACACCCTTAAATAGTACTTTGGAGCTATCTTGATATAGTTTTGAATCATTATTTGAGTTATATTTTTAAGTGTTTCATGGCTATAATTACTAAAGAGGGTTGCTTTTCTTAAACCAAGTTGGAGCCTTTGGTTTATGAATGGATTGGAGTCCTAATTTTAAGCTTGTAAAAAGGATTGGTGTCCCTGGTGTCCTTATTGTTATTTCATAAATAAATTAATCTAGGTTATTTTTTATTCTTGTGATGTGGTGCTAGTGCTTCTCATTTGTGAAAGAATATTTAATTAGCACGATATAATAATTGAAAAAAATATTGATTCACCCCCTCTTAATATTTCCAACAATTACAAATGTACAAGTATTTTAGAAGCTAATATTTATTAAACATCAAATTTTAACTTTAGATTTATGTAAAATACATCAAATACATAACCAACAACACATAAGATAACACATTTAATACATACCCATATTATTTTGCCACATTCAATTCATTTCAAGCATGTTATTTTTGTACTAAATACAAGTTATAATGTAAAATAAGAAGATTGAAGTTACCTTAAAGCATTTATTTCAACCAATGCATCATCAACCATGAAGGCATTAACTTTCCAGCTATGATCAATATGGTGACACCTATGCACGAGATGCTCCAACCATAGTGAAATTTCATGTGATGTATGATTCATATTTATGCAGGAACGAAATAAAATAGAGAAATAGACATAAACATAGAGATGCAGCGGAAATAAAACTTCATTTCTTTAATAAAAAATGACTAAAATATTCTTACAGAGATAATGGAAATAAAATAGCTAGGGCTGTGGCGGCTACATGCCTCTGAACTGTGTTACAATGAGGCTCGAAGGCCAATTTATTGTTGAAAAACAATGGAAAACCATAAACATCCAAAAACCTAACCCTAGGAGATGAAGCGCCAAAACTATGGGCCCCGTCTGGGTAAATTGGTACATCAACTTCCCGGGAACGTAACTTTCACATATGATCCCTGTTAGATGTGCTCAATACCTCGTTAGAAAAATTTATCTGAGGACTACAAATTTTTACATGATAAACATCAAAGGAACTTCCATTTTTCTCTTGGTTTTCCCAAAAATTTCGTTTAGGGCCTCAAAACAACTCCAGAAGTTCAGGACCCGAAAAACTGCTAAAAATAGTAAGTTGTGATGAAACTGAAAAACTGAAAGAACCGATGGTCGGGGTCCAAATGGAATAGGTAATTGGCCACTAATATCTACCTAGATCATTTTTCCCCCCTTAGGAAGCAATGTTCCACATTGCTTTGAGTTCCTCCCTGGGATGAGGCAAATTCTGTTGAACTTGTTATTGGATTTCTCAAAGATGTCATGGACCTGCTGGAAGACGTGATGGATTCGTTCAATAAATTTGGTTTCTTTATCAGCCTCAAATAGTACATGTGTGGATTCATTCTATGTGGTCACATGAGGTATGGAAACATCAGGCGGCGGCGCACCTGGGGTCATATTAATGGAGTACTTGACCTGACAGTGTAGAGGAACCTATGGGGGTGAGGAGAATATGTCCTCGTATTCCTCCACGACTTTTTCCATCTGTTTTTTCCATGCAGTGGAGCGATGTTTCAAGGATTTGGCCACAATATTCTTCTTGTCTTGTGGGAAAATAGTAATGAAAATAAATTTCCTGGTTTGGGAAACAATCTTACTGCGTTGTTTTGCAGTAGTCAAAGAGATGGTAGGAGGTGGTACTGCCTTCGGTATCCTGTACAATTTATTTCCCAAAGTAATAACAATAGCATGAGGCCTAGACTCATATACAGCATGTCGTTTCCACAAGTATGGTTGGCCCAATAATACATCAAACACATCAAGAGGAGAAACATCACATAGTACCTCATCCGTGAATGTCTTGATGTTGTACGGAAGGCGGCACTATTGGTAGACACGGAGATCTCTTCCTTAGTGAGACCACCCGATGGTATACGGTTGTGGATTTTCTATGGTCGGTAGGCCGAACAGCTTCACTACCTTTGCTGAAATGAGGTTCTTTTGGCTTCCTCTATCGACAAGGAATCGCGGCGTGTTGAGATTCAACAAGAAGATCCTAGTGAAAATTAAGCACCTACACTAGGATGGAGCCTCAAGCTATTTTTAGGTGGAAGTATATTTTTAGAATGCATGAGAAAATTCTATTTATAGATTATGTCTATTTATAGATGGTGAGAAAATTATATTTATAGATGATGTTATATTTTTAGATGTATGTGCGAGTTCTATTTATAGATCGCATGTCTATTTATAGATGCATGTTGACTATTATTATTGTAGAAATTATATAACTAATGTGTTATACATCCGAGATTATCCTGATCGCACACTATTTGACTTCATTCACAATACAGAATCTCTTCTACTATTGATCATTACTTGCGGAAATAAAATCAATTGCATGCACACATTAAAACCATAAAAATTCACACATATGAACACAGTAATTTATGGGAAAGATTAAAGCTGAAAACCCCCAACTATCTGTATATTATATGTCATAGATATCATGTAACAATCATCATACAAATCTCCTCACAAGCTCTCAGTAAAATCTCCAATTTCTACACACTAATCAGATCTGATCTAGCAAATCCCATGCACCGATCTCTGCCACCTACTAGCCTGCCTCTACTACACAATCACTACTGAAAAATGGCTCTGAATGAACTTGAATTGGTCCAGCCTTTCTCACACAATCCTCATTAGTATCTCCAACCACTGTGTGTTGCAAATCATGCAACACTATAGTCACAACTGATATTCACACTGCTCTTTCACCTACCTCTTCACTGGTCTCCACTAAAACTGTCCATGCACTGTAGTTGACTGATGTATTCTTTAGTTGATTAATGAGTTAATAATTAGTGAATTAATTAATAATTAATTCACACCACTCTCACTAGTGTATTAATCAATTAGACTAGATACAACTAGCTCAACTATGTTTAACTGAGTTAAGCTGAACACAACTCCACCAAACTCTGTCACATGAGTTCTAACTGAAGTCTCCATGCAATAGCTCCACTTAACCCTTAGGAATAGCGTAATTCCTTCTGTCAGCTCCTGTGCCACATCTGTGCACTTAATTGAAGTGCTCCAAGAGAATAAGATAATGTTTATAGTCCAAATATTATTAAGAGCTAATAATATTCAACATATCTATTTTTAGACTGGCAATCTAAAAATAGATTCCTCCCAATATTTCTAAAAATAGAAGTCCATCTATTTTTCCAGCTTGACCAACCATCCGCAAATAGCATCCTGCAACTCATAGAATATGATCGACATGTCTAAAAATAGACATAGTCTAAAAATAGACTTACGCCAAAAATAGCCTGCGGGCCCACTTAGTGAAGGCGACTCTTTTCACTAAGCTAATCATCTTGTTGCAATCTCAACAATTATCCCTTAATAATAGTTGGACAATAAACATTAATCTATTCTCAATGAGCACTTGGAAATAGTTGACTAAAGTTGAAAATCAGTTAGCTATAGGAAATTCGAGTTCAAAGGTTGGTTGGTGGGACATGCAAGTGGACTTAGTTGTAACTCAGTGATTCAAAGTTGTAACAGAGTTGGATGTGTAGTTATGTGAGTTGTAAAGTAGTTTAACTCAGAACAGTGAGTTAAAATCAGTTGTGCTAGTTGTAACTGAAGATACACTAGTGAGATATCAGTGAATTAATTATTAATTAATTCATAATCAGTGGTCTCACATGCAACTAAATATTTACTATTGTTAACTACATGAATGTCAAATCCAATGGAGACCCAGTTGAGATGTAGGTGAAAGGGACAGTTTGACTATCATTTGTGACATTAGTGGGTGCACTCATGCAACCACACACACATTGGATGTGCCCATGAGGATTGTGTTGTCAAGGAAAGCAGGATTACATTCATTCAGTGATTTCTATCAACAGGGATTGTGCAGTGGAGGCAGGTTGTCTGGAGGCAGTAAATTGGTGCATGTATTTGCCAATTTTTGTATGACAGTGTGAGACGATTGTATATTGTACTGAGAGCTCTTGGATTAGATTTTTGTATGATATTGTTTCATGATCCATGATATATACATAATATATGATAGTGGGGTTTTTAGCTTTATGCTTTCCCAGTAAAAACATTTGTGTTATGTGTGATTGATCCTTCTTCTTGATATTGCAATTGGTGATCGTGTTTTAAATTCTGCAAGATTTTTGTAGAAGCAATTATGTATTTAACAGTGGGATATAATTTTTAGATTAGGAGAGTCCAGCAAACACAAATTTTGTATTAAAATTTATACATGGTATCAGAGCACAAAATAATGCAATTTTGAAGCAGGAGCTGAGTTTGTTGTTGGAAACAATTTGAATTTGCATAAATATTTTCTTGGTGCTACAGTTGAGTAAACATCGAAATGGATTTCAATGGCTTGCGGCTAGAGTATGCACTCAAGGGAAGCTCGAACTAAATTTCCTGGAAGCAAAAGATGGAGGCGGTGCTTGAAGGAATTCATCGAAAGTGATGTTTCTAAGCCCACTTTGACGAATGTTGCATTACTTAATGCAAGGAAAAAGAAAGTGGAAAAGGCGAGGAGGATTCTGTTGGAAGGTGTATGAGACCACATTCTCTCAAGACTTCAAGGGAAAGCCACACCATATGCTATGTGGAAGGCTTTGACGGATCTTTTCCAAAGAAGCAATGACCATAGGAAATTGGCGCTGAAAGATAAACTCAGGAAGATCAAGATGGAAAAGGGCAACAATATGCCAAAGTATATCAAAAAGTTTGTCCAATGTCGAGATGAACTAGGGAGTGTGGTAATCACTGTTGTTGATGATGATTTTATGAGCTTGGCTCTCTTGGTACTTCCTAAGAGTTGGCACAGTTTATGAATACTCTGTCAATGGACGGGAAAAATTGTCGGATTGGGAACGACTGTGGTCAGATCTAGTGAAGGAGGAGTTAAGGTGGAACACCAGAGATGGCTCTTCATCAAAGCATGATGATGAAGAGGATTTTTCTTTGGCTGCAAAGGCAAGGAAAAGAAAGGGGAATAAATTCCATCCAAAATCCCAGTCTAAAGGCAAGAAGCTAGATTTGTCCAAGGTGAAGTGTTTTCACTGTCACGAACATGGGCATCTCACTACTGACTGTCTGTAGAAGAAAAAGAACAAGAAGGTTGTTGGAGCTACAGCTAGTGAGGCCATTTCCTCATAATTTGAACTTGATTTCTCCTTGATCACATGCATGGTGTCAAGTGCATTGGGATCGTTGTGGTATCTGGATAGTGGCGCTTCCTTCCACATGACGGGAGATAAGGAACTTTTCAGTGACTTGGAGGAGAAAGATCTCCAAATGCATATAGAGATGGGCGACGATGGATGATACAGTGAGACTGGAATTGGTACCATTACCTTTGAGAGGGATTCAGGTAAAACATTTCAATTGAAATATGTTATGCATGTTCCAGGTCTGAAGAAAAAGTTGGTCTTAGTCGCAATGTTGGAGGACAAAGGCTATGATGTTGTTTTTGCAATGGAAAAGTTTTCTTGCGACATAAAACAACGGGTCAAGCCAAGAGGATAGGGATTTGAGTTAAGAATCTCTACAAGCTGGAGGTAGATGGTTGCGCTGCCATGATGGGCAAGGAAAAAAAATTGGTGAGCCGGGATGAAGGAAAATTATGGCACAAGCGATTGGGCCATCTTAATCATGGAGCCTTGAAAGTCATGCAGAAAATATCTATTGGACTTCCAATGGTAACACTTGCTCAGTTAGATCAGTGCAAGGGTTGCACCATGGGGAAGTATGTAAAATCCACCTTTCATGAAAAGGAGAATCGTGCTTCGGTGATCCTAGAGAGATTCCACACAGACGTGTGTCGACCAATATCTGTTGCTTCAACAGAAAAACATATGTATTATGTATTTTTTATTATTATTAAGTTTCTCGTAAATGATGGATCTTCTTCATGCAGAAGAAGGATCAAACATTCTCAAAGTTCTGTGAGTTTAAGGAATTGGTGGAGAAAGAGTCGGGGAAGCAAGTGAAGGCTCTAAGGAGTGATAATAGTGGATAATACATCTCTAATGAATTCAAATACTTCTCCAGCAAAGAAGGAATTCGAAGAGAACTCATAGCGCCTCATAACCCACATCAAAATGGGGTCGCGGAGAGGAAGAACATAACAGTCATGGGTGCAGCACGATCGATGTTGCATGATCAATGCCTACCAATGCATTTATGGGAGGAAGTATGAAACACTATGGTTTATGTGCAAAATCGTTGTCATCATAGAGTACTTGATATGAGTACACCTAAAGAAGCTTTCACTGGTAAGAAACCGGATGTTTCTCACTTTAATATTTTTTCCTCATCTATTTATGTGCATGTGACTAAGAATGCTAAGAAGAAGCTGGAGCCAACTGCTAAAGTTGGGATATTTGTGGGGTACATAGAAACACCCCATAATTATCGTGTGTATTTGCCTAACCGTAAGATGATTATTATGCGACGGGATATAAAATTCGATGAGGGGAAAGCCATGCGGTTGTTGCTTGATAGGGAGCTAGACTTGCATGCAGAGGAGAAACTGTTGGTTCCCAAAGATGACTCTCTAGATGTGGATCAGCCACAGGAGGAGGTTCATGGAGTGGAGGAGTCCACTCACGCAGAGCCAAACATTAGAACTGGCATAATGCATACCACAGAAGTTGATAGGCTAAGACTTGATGTTGCGCAGAATGTAGGAGCCCCTACTTCACAACGTAGATAAAGACAATCTCATCACTAATTTATTGGATACGTGGATCTCATGAGAAAATGTGTTGTGACTGAGCCCTCTTCCTTTCAGGAAGCAGTGAAGGAGCCCACATGGGTAGATGCAATGGGGGAGGAGTATGACTCCATTATCAGAAACAATGCTTGGGAAATTATTCCAAGGTCGGTTGATAAATCAATGGTAGGTTTGAAATGGATCTACAAGGTAAATCAAGCTGTTGATGGGACTGTTGAGAAATACAAGGCCAGATTTGTGGCTCGGGGCTTCTCACAGATCAAGGGGATAGATTATGAAGAAACCTTTGCACCTTGTTATTCATTAGTAATTTTCATTATCTGTAGATGACTAAATATTGGTTCTAGATTTCTAAAAAAAAAATTACATGAACATTGTGAGTTTTAGAAATATCACTGCCTTCATTATTGTTAGAGAAAATTTTTCACTATCATACCCTTTTATCATTTCATGATCACCTTGTAACTCCTACAGACTCCAAATGGTTTGTACCTCTCATTTCTATCATTTTTCCTACCCATAATCTCATTACTCTGTTTTTCCCTTGCCTATGACTCCATTTTCCATCTAGGTTTTTCCTATAAGCCTAACTCATTCCCATGATTCCCCAAAATTCCTCAAGCATTGATGGTTTCAAAACTATCTCTGTAGGCTCTTTAGATAAATCAAGTGTATTGGAATTTGGATCTTCATTACATCACTTGGTCAATACTCTGTTTTTCACATAAAGAATCCAAGCCAATTTTCAATCAAAAGAGGTCAAAGAACCCCCCATTAGGTCAATTAGGGTTTCATGTGTTCCAAGGTCATCATTTCCAAAGAAGATTATCATTCAGTTTCAGAGTCTGCATATGAGGTAATGGACGAGATTGACACTTTTTCAGAAGCATTAAAGGGTCATATCAGAAAGAATAAAGCCATACCAACTCATAAACATCATGCCTCCATCATTTTCCAAGAATTCTTTCCAAAGGACAAATCATTTGCCAGACCTAGGGCCAATTTTTCTTCAAACTATCTTTCTAACCAAATAGAGATGAATTTGACAAACGTGAGAGATATTTTTTCCATCATATGTCCAATAAGAAAAACCTCCTTCAATTTTACACAGCTATCATTGTTTGGGAGCAATGTCAAAAATAAAGGTGTCACAGGAGAATTGCTGCATTTCCAGAGTGACCTTGGAAAAATCAAGTTTTCTCATATATAGAGTGTCCAAATGAATTTTTGGATGGGTCAAAAGACAACTATACTAGAAGAGGTTTCCAATGAGCTATCATGAGCTCAATTTGGAGTTGAGGATTGCCTCCAAAAGTTGTCTGCACCAGCACTCTACATTTCTGCACCATCACTCAGCACTTTTTGACCTATCTTGGGAGAATCAACTTTTGACAAGCACATCAACTCCAATCAGAGAAAAAAGGGTATATTTGGAAAGTAGACATTATAATCTTTCCAACAAGCTATCATGGGCCCAATTTTGACATTGGGAAAGCCTCCAAATTCCCTCTACAAAAGGCGTTACATGTAGGGAGTTCAGGCGCTGTGCCTAGGGCAGAAGAGACCCAACAGGCACAGGAAAGGCCTGGAAATCCTACACGTGGGCAGCACTATGCTTAGAGGGACCCGACTAGCCCAATTTCTACCAAGCGCTGTGCCCAGGAGACTAGCAGGCCTGCACGCGGAAAAGCGCTGCGCTTAGGCCTGAAACCCTATCAATTGCAAAAGATTGCCCAAAACACAAGGAAAACACCTCCAAGATGCTTCCAAGAACCTGCAAAAGAGTTAAAAATTGGCAGGTGGACATTTTTCCTCCTCCTCAAGTGAAATTCATCAATTAATGGTTAAAGGAAAATTATCAAACCCTAGTGCCTACAAACCCTAAGTTATCATGGTAAACCCTATGTTTTGACCTCCAAACAAGAAATTGTCAGTTAAGGGGATTTCCAATTAGGGTTATTACAGTCAGTTCAAGTTACCCCTCCTCCAATCTCAAATCAAATCAATCATAAACCCACACCTTCATCTCACTCACTTGCAGAAAATTTCCTTTCACCATTTTTCCATTTCACTCATCCTATCAAGTCTTACAAACAGTCCTAGGGTTGTTTGAAAGCTGCACCAATCACCATGTCAGGAGAAGAAGGAAATGAATTGAGAAGTGATGAAGAAGAGGTCAGCAGTGAAGTAGAATAAATGGAGCGTGATAAAGATAACGATGAGGAAAGTGACAAAGAAACAGAGGATGATCCTAAGGACAACAGTGAGACTAAGAGCCCTAATGACAGTCAAAACAGTGAGGCTCCTATTCATGACAGAGATGAGGGAAAATATGAAGAGGGAAGCCAAGATGAAGATGAAAATAGTGAGGGAAATGCAGAGGCTGAAGGTAGCAGTGACACCCATGAAGCAAGCATCAGTGATAAACAGGAAAACAATAAAGAAGGTAGTCATGACAGTCATGATGACAGTAAAGAAAATCAAGAGGTTGGTAGCCAAAATGAAGGTCATAGCAATGATTAAGGCAGCTACCATGAAAAACAAGATGAGAGTGTACAAATCATTGAAGAAGCCAGCAGTGAGGCTAATATTGAAGGAAAAGAGGTAAGCAGCAGTCCAGGTGATGTAAAATAAGACATAGAGACAAATGATGACATCCATGATAAGGACACCAATATGAGCCAAATTGAACCTTTTTCCTTGGCATACCATAGAGGAGAAAGACATGTGTTTTCTGCCTCTAAAAGGCAAGGGACCATGCCTTCCATTTCTACCAAGCATCTAGATAAAGGCAAAAAAAAGGTGAAGAGAGGTAGGAAAGGTAAGAAGGAGCTTAAACAAGGACTTGGCATCATTGACCTAGAAAGTGAAAATGAAGACAAGGAGAGGGCCAATAGCATACTATTTCAAAGCAATAATGAAAATATTAAATACCTACAAGGAGCCTTGACATGGCACAATACATTATTGATTATTATAAATATGAGCACAAGCATATGAAGAAGATGAAAAGGGACCTTGGCCTACAAAAAAAAGGCCAAGCACTATGCCTTGAAAAACAAACTTGCCTGTGCCAAGCTCAAAGAGGCCCTCACTAAAATTCAAGCACTCAAATGGGAAAAAGGCCAAGCTAACATTGGAATATTGGTACAAGCTTCTCTACAGGTCTCTCAAATCCCATAATGGAGACACCCACCAAATTTGAGAAAATTTTGACAAATTTTGGTTTTTTGTGAATTTGGAGGCCTATAAGCGCAGCACCCCTGGCACTACTCTTTCATCTCAGACAGCTTCAGAGGGATAAATTTTCATTTTTGGAATCCTCATGCCTATTACATTCTTCTCATCAAATTTCAAAGCATTTGGAGCATTTTTGACCCCTCAAAAGGTCAAAAAACACCTCATTTTTCACCTTTCTGCCTCAGTTTCAGGCTTGGGACTACGCCTAGAGCAGTGTTGGGAATTTTGCCTTTTGGACAGGTTAGTTAAGCTCATTTAGAAAAAAAAAGGTATATTTGGAAAGTAGACTCATCAATATTTCCATCAAGCCATCACGGAGCAAAATCAGACATCGGGAATGTCACCAAAACTTGGCTGCAAGTGGACCCATTTTTTGCCTATGCTGGCGCTGCGCCTAGAGCAGTGTTAGGAGATTTTCCTTTTGGACAGGTTACAGGAGCTTAATCAGAAAAACAAAGGTATTTTTGAAAATAGGACTCGGCAGGATTTCCAACGGGCCATCACAGAGAAAAATCCGGCATCGAGAAGGTCACCGAAACTTGGCTGAAAGTGGACCCATATGCTGCCTATGAAGGCGCTGCACTTTCAGACCTCACTGTGCATTTTTTGCCAAAAGTCAACAAAATACACTCATTAATTGAAAAATGATATTTTAATGTTTTTTGAGGCAAATCACTCCAAATTTAGGTGTTAGGAGTTATTTTGGCATTTATTTCATGAGATATTTTGTGCCTTGGGCCTTGCATGGTCTCTTGGACATTAATGACATTTATGGATGTTTTTTTATATTTTCAGACCCTATTTAGGGTTTTTTACCTCCTTTTCTAGATAAATAGAGCATGAGGGCCTCTTTGTAATACGTTGGCATTTTATGACTCTTGAGAGAAATATATGGTTTTTTGGAGCCTGAAGAGGAAATTGGTGTTATGGAGCTTGTGAATGGCTTGTTTTGTTTGTTGATGGAGAAGGCTTGCTTGCAGGATCCCTGAGCTTGGTTAATGGTGAAGTGCTTATATTCAGTTATTATTTTCTCATGTTTCATTATGTTTCATCCTTCTATGTTGCAATAGGACAAAGGATTTAGACTAATAAATGTTCTTCAAAGGCACCTTAGCTCTGTTTGTTCTTCACTACATTTATGTTTTCCTCTGCTAGGTCAGTTTAGAGAACCCTTAATTGCTCTCTAGTCCCACCAAGCTTGTTTATCTCATGAATGGTTCAATATAGTATATATCTTAGATGTTTTATGGTTATCCCTTCTTGTTTGATATCACTAAAACAATGTTCTTGGGGTCTCTCTTTGAAGTACCATTGTTTAGGTTTGCCAAAGAGGCTATGTTTCAATCATACCCTTTGTCCATGCTTGAATAATTTTTTTGAAGATCTTTATAGCTATGATCAATGATTCTTAGGAGTTCCCTCTTCCTTGATTAGAATATGTGTTTATCTTAAATCTTTTCTAACCTTAAAGGTGAAATCACTAGAAGTTAAATGAGTTTCTCGCCTTCTATATTTCACTGGAATTGTTTTTCACAAATGCTTATTTGCTTGACTTGAATAAAAGAGTTACTGGTTTTCCCTGCCTTATGATTTCTTCTTTATGTTAAATAGTGTTGAAGTCCCTTCCTGTTAAAGTATTTGACAAAGGATTCTTGATTTCCCTTTTCCCTACTTTGTTCACAAACTTGATGTTCATCTCATTTCACCAAAACCTTGAGAATCAATTGACCATGCTAGATTTGCCCTGTGATGCTCCCTAATTCATTGTTGAGTTTTCCATGACTTTTATAGACTCCATAGCCCAATGAATTGAATATTTCCTCACTCCATCTATTCTACTTGACCATCTTACCCAACCAAAACAAACAAACAAACCCTACACTTAACAACTAGCCTAAAATCAAACCCTAAAAGTAAACAAGTTCACATCCTTTGCACACAATAGAGAGAGCCCTCTCTGATTCCAGGAAGGCTAGGTCCTAGGACTCCAAATATTGGTCTGATTTACCCTATGCATTTGGTCTGCCAATCTATCAAATCACAAGACACTAACATAATGGAGATCATGGTGGGACCTTCTGAGTCAGTGACAATCTAAGTATACCTTAGGACCTCAGAAAACCCATAAACATCCTTAGATTGGCCCTTAATAATTGATGGTGGACAAAAATTAAATCCTTAAAACAATAAACATAATCCACTTGGCAACTCCAAAACTCTCCATAGACCTAAATACTCCACTGGAAGAAGAACCTAATACATGACCAGTCATCCTAGAAAGAAAGAGCACTCAGGCCTAGATTAGATTCAACAAATTATTGCTTTTATCTATAACTATGTTCTATCCTACTTTAAGCCTTATCAAGAATACACAGATGAGATATACATTGATCATTGGAAATATCTCAAGCCTCAAAAAGTTGAGCCTCAAATTGCAGACCATGAACAAACTTATACACCTGTGGAAGACCTAGTGAAACATGAGCCTCATGCCAATTTTTCTTCTCTTGATGAAACCTGAAACAGTCATAAATATATTTTTGCCCTACCTATACCCACAAAGGTCCCAGAAAGATACAAGCCTCTAATTTTTCCTCCTATCCTCCAGGCCCTCCCAGCAAATCTTGCAAATAAACTACCCATATTTGATGGAGAAAACTCAAAAGTCACTGTTGAAAAACACATTCAAAATCTTGAGAATATACTTGACCTATTTAAAGTAGGAGAAGATGATGTGCATATTAGAATGTTTTCCTTATCATTACAAGGAAAAATTAAGAGTTGGTTTAAAGACCTTCCAGCTGCAAGCATTAGCAATTTTCATCAATTCACTCAATTTTTCTTAGATAGGTGGGCAGTCATGGAAAATTTTCTTCTCGTCATAAAGGAATACAACCATTTGAAAATACATCCAGGGGAGACAATACAAAACTTTTCATCTAGGTTCAATAAAGTATACCATGCAATACCTGCTAAGATAAAGCCACCCCTAGAGTGGGCTCTCTTGCACTACCCAAATGTTTTTGACCCAGAGATGGATTTCCAGATAAGAGAAAGAGATCCTTTGACCTTGGAGGAAATGAAAAGGATAGTATTTGATGTGGAAGCCAACATACTAAACAGGGAGGCAAAGCTAAGAGTAATGGAGAAAGACAAAGCAAATCAAGAGAAACTAATATCTTCAGAGGTAAATCTAGAGATATTGACAGATACAATCAGCAAAATGATGCATATACTTGGCAAGAAAGGGGAAGAGTACAAGGTTGAGGTTGGTGCTGCTTATTCAAAATAGCCTATACCTTTTCCTTGGGAAGATAAAACGCAATCATTAAAGAACAAGAATAACAATCAAAATATGCATGTTGAACAAGATTACAAAGAAGAAGATGTTGAAAGTTGTCAAGTAATTACTAGACACCTTCCTATATCTTTTTCTTCACTACTAAGAGATCATTACAAGCAAATTGAAAATGGAAACAAGGTGGAATGCTCTAAAGAATCAGTAAGGGAAGAAATGGATAATGCAAACCCTTTTCCAAGTTCAAAAGTTCTCCCCTTAAGACATCTTGGTGTAGCTGCTCGAATTACAGAATGAGAAATGGAGGATGAGCCAACACCTTTTGAGTCTCTACCCTTGTGCTTCGAATCATTTCAGATTGCTAAAGGAGAAGCTATTGGCCATAAACACTCTCCTTTTAAAATGGTGGAACAATCTGCTAATCTAGTATGCATAATGGATGACATTCCTCCTATGAATAATTTGCCCAAGTATGATCAATATGATGATGATTATGTTCTCCAAACTCAAGCTAACACTAGAGACCAATCAGTGATTAGTTTTTGGGACAAAGACAATCATTTTAAACAGCTCAAAAACAGCGATCAGCAAATACCGCTAAGCTATGACAGTGAAGAAGAAAGTGCAGAAGGTTTGGGAGAAAGGGAAGGGTATTTACCTCCTTTTTATGCTTCATTTCAGTTCATCAAAGAAAAATTTAATACAATCAGAAGTCAGCAATATTTGTGTATTGATTTTAACAACAAAGAAGACATTCATCCCTATGACCAGCCTTCACAAGAGAAAGAGAACAGTTGTGGTTTTATCCAAGGAAAAAGGAAAATGCCTCCTCCTCTAACTGAAGAAGAAATCAATCAAGGTCTAGGCATACAGCCATCTTTTAATATTTCATATAAAGACATTGTTTATGTTTACTCTCTTGCTGATTTATATGTTGCAACCTTGCCTCATGAAGAATCAGGTTTGTTGGAAGACAACATTGCAATTTATGATGAAGTTGTCAGTTCTAATGATCATGAGGAAGAGGAGGAGTTTACTTCCCAAAAGAATCTCAAGTTTAGTCAAGTGGAGGAAGAATCAGTCATGGATCAAGCTTATTTTCCAAATCTTCACATTTAGGTATTGTTTCAAGATCCCTTCGCTAATTTGTTAGAGACATTTGAAGAGGGAGTAAAACATGTCAAGAGTAGTTTGATGCAGAATTTCAAGAACATTTTAGGCTCTAATGTTCAAACACTAGTAAGGTGGGTGTGGCCTTTTGATTTTTTCACCACACTCAAAGAGCTAAAAAAAAATCACTCATGGAATCATATACTTGACTAGTTATATTGGAAAATGGAGTTCACCAAATGAATGTATATATTGTATAAGTTAGATTAGGATAGATAGGAATGCAAATAAGCTCAGCACTATGAGCATATTTCTAGTTTTTAATCTTAGAATGTTGATCCAAAATGAAAAAAAAAAAACATAGAAAAGAAGAAAAATAGGGCAAATGGAAAGAAGAGGTACAACCACATACCCAAAAAAGAGTACTGTTGAAAGTGTGCAAGTCTAAATGCCACTACTTGTTAAGAAAAAGAGTCTTGTTCAGACATCTAGCCTAATCATGGTTGAACATGTTTTGAATTTCTGTTGATAGGTTAGTGAAAGAAGTCTTGTCATATAATTTAAGCTTGACTTGTCATGTAGGAATAGATTAGGAAGAAAAGATGTTGGTTCTTAATGCTTAAATCTGAACCAAAGAGAAAGATAGGAATGCTTAAAAAATGATGGATTATAGCCCTCATAATTTCTGGTTTTTTTTATACAAAATAATGTCTGTGTGCAACTTGTTCCAATGCCACAGCCCATGGTGAATCAGATTGCTTAATCCTGGTTCAAATCATGTTTTCAATTTCATGTCAGTAGATTAGAGAATGAAGTCTGTCAAACAGCTTAATATTGACAAATGAATAGTCTAGGTAGAGAATAAAAGAGTTCACTGGCATAACCTGAACTCTTGGAAGTAATAAGGGTAGAAGTAGATATTTTTTTATGCTT
This sequence comes from Pinus albicaulis, assembly GCA_034641835.2. NCBI lineage: Eukaryota > Viridiplantae > Streptophyta > Pinopsida > Pinales > Pinaceae > Pinus > Pinus albicaulis. Next base: position 1,337,483,532 of record CM076579.1, on the reverse strand, counting down.
TCAAAAATAAAAGAATGTTAAGGGTTTGCTAGTCCAAGTGAACACAAGTGAAGAAAAAATGTTAGGCAAAAGTATGATGGGTAGGTAGAACTAATGTTGAAGCAATCATATCTTTTCAGATTTCTGAGACCATAGCTTCAAGATAACATCAAAAAATGAAGGAGAGAGATATGCCAAGTGCAAGTAAGGCACTGATCTTCAAAACTCAGATATCTGAACTCAGAGGTTTTGGACACCTCCTGAAGAGGAGTTTCCCTCCCGAAGTGGAGCCATTGTTAGTCATCGGTAATTTTAACTATCTGTAGATGACTAAATATTGGTTCCAGATTTCTAAAAACAAAATTCCATGAACATTGTGAGTTTTAAAAAATCTCACTACCTTCATTATCCTTAGAGAAAAATTTTCACTATCCTGCCCTTTTGTCATTTCATGATCACCTTGTAACTCCTACAGACTCCAAATGGCTTGTGCCTCTCATTTCAATCCTTTTTCCTACCCATAATATCATTACTCTGTTTTTCCCTTGCCTACGAATCCATTGTCCATCTATGGTTTTCCTATAAGCCTAATTCATTCCCATGATTCCCCAAAATTCCTCAAGCATTGATGGTCTCAAAACTATCTCTGTAGGCTCTTTAGATAAATCAAGTACATTGGATTTTGGATCTACATTACACCACTTGGTCAATACACTATTTTTCACTTAAAGATTCCAAGCCAATTTTCAGTCAAAGAGAGGTCTGTAATATTCCTACTTAGCCTAAGCTAAGAGGAATATTCATTTTTGGTTTTATTTTCTGTTGCATGAATAAATGAATAAAGGAGGACATGTAAAACTCCTAAGAAGACTAAATAAATCAATGCCCGTGTGAACACAGTTAAATCAAGGCCAAGTAAATAATCACTTGCAGGTGTGAAAGGGGTTTGATCTGTGAGACTAGGTCAACCTTGACCAAATCTACAGTGTTGTCTAGGTTCAATGCATCTCCTAAAGGGACAGCGCAGTTTTAGAAGGAGGCCCCTCATGTGAAAAGAGCTAACTAATCAAGGTGGTTTAGGGTTTGAAAAGGCTCTCATATTATAAAATGGGATGGAAGGCAGCAAGAGGAGGTTTTTGATTGATCATATTCTTGAGTATTTTGTCTGCTTAGACAAATACTATTCTCTATTGTTTAGTGGAGAATTGTTCTTGGAATTCCTATGCAAGGATTTCACCTCTTCCTTTGAGGATTCTTGGAGGAGTATTTGTTGAATTGATCCACTATTAGGCTTGAGTCCAAGCTCTACTTTCAATTTCAGCGCTGATCCATTGAGGGTCTTGCTGCTCTTGAAAGCTGCAGCAAGTGGGAGTCTAGATCTGCAAAGACCTAGTGTATTTTGGGAGCCTCTTCTCATGGAGTGTCTCTTTTAACCTCCTGGAAGAGTGCCTCTGCTGTTTGTACTTAAAATCTACAACTTAGCAGTGGCTATCTATATCATTTTGAGCTATAGTGCTATTTCCATGGGTGGACTACATTATTTCTGTATGAGGTTCATTGTGGTGTTTTGATGCTAGTTTTGATCAGAGATATTTGGTGTTGGGCTTTTCCTTTCACTTTGGTGATCCATGGATTAGCTTGCTGATCCATGTTCTGTTTAGATCTGATATTTGTTTATGTAATGTAATATTCAAATATTACTGTATTATTTTACAGATCTGCAATTTGTATCTCAGATCTACTCTTATTTATGCATGATTTGGTCAAAACCCCAAGGGGATCTTGTAGAGAAAAATATGTAGTTTCCAGATCTGATATAGATCTGATTTTTTGTCCATAGATCTGTCATAGATCTGATTTGTCATATGCAGCTGCTACAGCTCCTAAAAATAACGTTTTTGATCCATTTCTTCTTATATACATATGTTGCAGCTCTCTTTTCTGAGGATATCTTGCTCTCTTATCTCATGTAATCCACTGTATATTGAAAGGGCTTAACTTTACTTCTGATTTGCTGCTTTAAATTAATTTATTGATTATATTTGATGGCCTCCTACTTATATTATCAAATACCATGTTATACCTGAAGCTTCTTGTTGTGCATAGCTGCAGCCCCTCTTGTAGGGTGTTTTCCAACTAGACTAGGTTGTGGGAGACCTGTTTACCACACCTAGTTTGATTTTTTTTTGCTCCCCTCTTGGATTTAGACTCCAGATATGATGATATAAGGGATACAAGGGCTACAAACTCACTTCTGTACATCAATCTCCCAAGGAGTGCGTTAGTTTTCCAATCTTGTTGTGCAATCCCCATTTGGGAACATTACAATGGTATCGGAGCTCCTTTCTTGGCACAACATGTGCTTGCCTTGGAGCACCAGTCATGCTGCATTCAGAAGAAGATGATCCTCTTACTGAGAGGGAGAAGAGGTACCAGAATAGAAGTCATAAAAAGTATAACTACACTACTGATGATCCTGACACGATTCAAGACAAGGGGAAAGCCCTTGAAGCTGTGAATGATAAAGAAGCAGAGGATTTTGAAAAAACTCTTTTGGATACCATGCAAGATCTTTCCAAGGAGATCAAAGAGATGAGGGTGGACAGAATGAGGGAATCTCCTGGGAGATTTCAGTTGGGAGAAAGCTCAGATATGTCTCATCATGGGACTAGTCAACCAATGAATCTGCCACCAGCCCCACAAGCTTCACAATTTTCCACTGTGCCTACCTTCTTGGTTGTGGAGAATGAAGGACCACATGAGAAAGCTTCTCTTGAAGAATACTTTGTGGATTATGACTCTCAGAGTCAGAGATTTAAGGATAGCTTGAGTTTCCAAGACTTTTGTCACCTCAAGGATAGAAGAAGACCAGGGCAGCAGTATAGAGATGGTGGTTTCTTCCATGGTAGACACCACACTATGGGAAGATTATTTTTTCCCAAGTTTGATGGATCCTCCTCCAGTTCTTCCAAGGCATGGGTAGAGAAGCTGGATATCTACTTCCAGTTGAACAAGGTCCCTTAAACTGAAGCCATCAAGATTGCAGCGCTGCACTTTGAGGGAGAAGCACACAATTGGTGGTTCCATGGACTGTCTACATTGGGACATATCAATGTGACTTCCTACTTTGAGTTTACCATAAGACTGGTGGAGAGGTTTGACAAGAAGGATCCTGAAGCACCCTTCATAATCCTTGCAAAGCTAAAGCAATCAGGAGATGCAGAGACCTATATCTCTGAGTTTTTGAGATTATCAGTCATGGTCCCTGATCTGTCTGTAGCCAAAAGGGTCTACATGTTCATTGATGGCCTGGAGGAACCTTTGCATGGGTTGGTTAAGTCTACCAAGCCCATCACTTTGCATGATGCCATCGAGAGAGCTAGAGATCTCCAAGATGCCTTGCCAAGAGCACAGGCTACTTTCCAAAGCAAGGCCCCTCACTCCTCTAAGGGGAAGGAAGGAAAGGTTTCTCCTCCCAAGGAGAGCTCTTTGAAGAAGCCTCTTAATGTTGATCTCAAGATGGAATTGAGGAAGAAGAAGTTGTGCTTCACTTTCCAAGAGTCATGGGTACCAAGACATAGGTGTGTTACTGGAAGAGCACACTACATAGAAGTCTTCTCTGATTTTGAGGAGGAAGATGATGATGAGGAACCTAAGAAGGGTCACAGCGCTAATGATGATGAGGAAGAAAAAACACCCACCAGAGTTGGGAAGGGAACCTTTGCTCCAACCAGTGGGACTCTTGCTTCTTTGAGAGGAGTGCCTAAGTACTTGACCCTAAGAGTACAAGGTTCAGTTATGAATCAGAGAGTATCTGTACTGTTTGACAGTGGGGCAACCCACAACTTTATTGATGCTCATCTTGTGCAAAAGAGAGGAATCCCCACTGATAATTTTGATGGATTTTCTGTCTTGGTTTTGGGAGATAGGACCATGCAGTGCATGCAATATGTTCCATCACTCTCTGTCACTATGGGATCCTACACCTTGGTGGATCACTTCTTTGTAGTTGACATACCAGACACCAACATCATCTTGGGTGTCCAATGGCTAATTACCTTGGGGAAGGTTACCACTGATTGGAAGGCTTTGAAAATGGAGTGGTGGACTTGAAGAGTGGGAAACCAAAAATGATTCAAGGCATGCACACTTATCCTTCACCTAATGTTTCCACACAAAAAAAAGAGATGGATTTGCACAGTGGAAGCAGGGATCTCATAGTTCCTTCTCTCATGTTCATGAGGATGTTGCAAGGGACATTATTATCTCATGGAAAACCACCTGGAGTACCATCAGATTCAGATATTGTGGGAAATGTTCCACAAAGAGCTGCTCCAAGACTAGAACCAGGAAGGATTGGAGCAATGAGAGACCAAGTTATAGCGCTGGGAGGCTTGGGACAGCCCAAGAATGAGGCAGATCTTCTTCGTGCTTAACTATCTCCCTCTCACTTTTCTGGATCTGCATTGTGGGAAGATGGGAATGGGAGGATCAACCTTCCAGCAAACCATTTTGACATGGGTAATTTCAAAATAGAAATCAGCAACATGAGAAGAACTTCCATGGATGCATCAGCAGCGCTGTCATTTTTGAGCAGTGTGGATCTTTATTGGAAATCTCAATTGCTTGTAGAGTATTCCAAATATCTCCACACAGGTATGATACTAGATGGCATGAATCAAGAAGAGGGCTACTTGGTCCAAGGAGGGGTCATCTATTATCATGGTAAGTTATTTTTGGCTAGAGCTTCCAAGCTCAAGCGAGAGATCCTACAAGGGGCATATGAAGAATTCTTCCTCAACCATATGTGTTCAATGAAGATCTATTCCCTGATCATGAAGAGTTTTGATTGGGTAGGCATGAGATAGGACTTACATCATCACTTTCAAGGGTGAAATAGCTATGGAGGATTGGGGCAGCCAATGGACTCTTTGCAAGAGTCATCTCAGCCAGCTCTTCATTTGCTTGAGAGGAAGGGAATGTTCATGCACAACTCCATGTGTGTGAAGGACTATGATGGTAAAGGCTTTGATCATGGTGAACAAGTTGTATTTTTTGATCTATTACATTCCTTTGCCATGTTTTTGCAGGATGGGACTCCTAAAGGGAGTGAGAGATCATATGGATCTCATAGTTTGTTGGGGGGCAATGAAAATTCTGAACTTGGCCACTCCCTCGATGTGAAAAGGGAGATTCCTTTTCATGATGGGTGCTTCCCAAAGGCACCAAACTTATGTAACACCTTCAGCCATGTTAAGGTGACTTATGCAGAAAAAGTGTGGTGGGAATGCCACTTACCACACCAGGATCTAATGAAGACAAGAGGTGCACTGCGCTGGCACCACATGTGGGATTTTGACCCACCTCCTCAAGTTCAAATTTCAGTTTGCATCTATGTAGTCTTGCTCCCATACATTGATGATATAGTTGTATTGTTTATGGGATTGTATGGACAGAGGATGGGAAGTGTGTATGTACCACATGGGTTATAACTCCAACTTGTACTTCATGATACATGTTTTAGATGTAGCATTGCTCCACCCATGTTTATTTCTGTTGAGTTTTTCACTCCTGAAGGGATGTAATATGCACATATTATGTTGGCCTTGGAGGAGAAATTCATGATGCTTTGGCTTGCTAAGCACTTGGGTTATAATGAAGATTTGATCCTTGATGATGCCAACAATGAAGGAGGAGAATAACTACAGCTCTTACCCTATCAATTGCTTGAGGATAAGCAACATTTTGGAGGACAGGATTGTAATATTCCTACTTAGCCTAAGCTAAGAGGAATATTCATTTTTGGTTTTATTTTATGTTGCATGAATAAATGAATAAAGGAGGACATGTAAAAATCCTAAGAAGACTAAATAAATCAATGCCCATGTGAACACAGTTAAAATAGGGCCAATTAAATAATCACTTGCAAGTGTGAAAGGGGTTTGAGTTGTGAGACTGGGTCAACCTTGACCAAATCTACAGCGTTGTCTAGGTTCAATGAATCTCCTATTGGGACAGCACAGTTTTAGAAGGAGGCCCCTCATGTGAAAAGAGCTAACTCATCAAGGTGGTTTATGGTTTTCAAAGGCTCTCATCTTATAAAAGGAGAGGGAAGGCAGCAAGAGGAGGATGTTGATTGATCATATTCTTGAGTATTTTGTCTTCTTAGACAAATACTATTCTTTGTTGTTTAGTGGAGAATTTTTCTTGGAATTCCTATGCAGGGATTTCACCTCTTCCTTTAAGGATTCTTGGAGGAGTATTTGCTAAATTTATCCACTATCAGGCTTGAGGCCAAGCTCTACTTTCAATTGCAGTGATGATCCATTGAGGGTTTTGCTGCTCTTGCAAGCTGCAGCAAGTGGGAGTCTAGATCTGCAGAGATCTAGTGTATTTTGGGAGCCTCTTCTCATGGAGTGTGTCTTTTAACCTCCTGGAAGAGTTCCTCTCCTATTTGTACTTCAGATCTACAACTTGGCAGTGGCTATCTATATCATTTTGAGCTACAACGTTGTTTCCATTGGTGTACTGTGTTATTTATGTATGAGGTTCATTGTGGTGTTTTGATGCTAGTTTTGATCAAAGATCTCTGGTGTTGGGCTTTGCCTTTCACTTTGGTGATCCATGGATTAGATTGTTGATCCATGTTCTGTTTAGATCTGATATTTGGTTATGTAATTTAATATTCAGAGATTACTATAGTATTTTACAGATCTACAATTTGTATCTCAGATCTACTCTTATTTATGCATGATTTGGTCAAAACCCCAAGGGGATCTTGTAGAGAAAACTATGTAGTTTCCAGATATGATATAGATCTAATGTTTTGTCCACAGATCTATCCTATATCTGATTTTTAATATGCAGCTACTATAGATCCTGAAAATAACGTTGTTGATCCATTTCTTCTTATATACATATGTTGCAGCTCTCTTTTCTGAGGATATCTTGCTCTCTTATCTCATGTAATCCACTGTATATTGAAAGGGCTTCACTTTACTTCTGATTTTCTATTGTACATTCATTTATTGATTATATTTGATGGCCTAATGCTTGTATTATCAAAGACTACGTTATTCTTGAAGCTTCTTGTTGTGCATAGTTGCAGCCCCTCTTGTAGGGTGTTTTCTAGCTAGACTAGGTTTTCGGAGACCTGTTTACCACACCTAGTTTGATTTGTTTTTGCTCCCCTCTTGGATTTAGACTCTAGATCTGATGATCTAAGGGATCCAAGGGTTGAAAACTCACTTCTATACATCAATCTCCGAAGGAGTGCATTATTTTTCCAAGTTTGTTGTGCAATCCCCATTTGGGAACATTACAAGGTCAAAGAACCCCCCACTAGATCAATTAGGGTTTCATGTGTTCCAAGGTGATCATTTCTAAAGAAGAATATCATTCAGTTTCAGAGTCTGCATATGAGGTAATGGATGAGCTTGACACTTTTGCAGAAGTGTTAAAGGGTCATATCAACAAGCATAAAGCCATACCAACTCATAAACATAATTCCTTCATCATTTTCCAAGAATTATTTCCAAAGGATAAATCATTTGCCACACCTAGGGATAGTTTTTCTTCAAACTATGTTTCTAACGAAAAAAATATGAATTTGACAAAAGTGAGAGAGGTTTTTTTCCATCATAGGTTCAAGAAGAAAAACCTCCATTTTTTACACAGGTATCATCGTTTGGGAGCAATGTAAAAAATACAAGTGTCATGGGAGAATTACTGCATTTCTGGACTGACCTTGGGAAAATCCAGTTTTCTCATAGCTGGAGTGTCCAAATGACTTGTTGGATGGGTCAAAATACAACTAGACTAGAAGCGATTTCCAATGAGATATCATGAGCTCAATTTGGAGTTGAGGAAGGCCTCCAAATGTTGTCTGCACCAGCACTTTGCATTTCTGCACCATCACTCATCACTTTTGGACCAGTCTTGGGAGAATCAACTTTTGACAGAGAAAATCAACTCTAATCAGAGATGAATAGGTATATTTGGAAATTATATAGGATATTTTTTCCAACAAGGTATCATGGGCCCAATTTGGACATCTGAAAGGCCTCCAAATTCCCTCTGCAAAAGGAGCTACGCGTAGGGAGTTCAGGCACTTCGCCTAGGGTAGAAGAGACCTAACACACACAGGAAAGGCCCGGCAAGCCTGCACGTGGGCAGCGTTGTGCTTAAAGGGACCTGACTAGCCCATTTTCTGCCTAGTGTTGTGCCTAGGAGACCGGCAGGCCTGCACGTGGGCAAGTGCTGCGCTTAGGCCTGAAACCCTATCAATTGCAAAAGATTGCCCAAAACACAAGGAAAACACCTCCAAGCTGCTTCCAAGAACCTAAAAAAGAGTTAAAAATTAGTAAGTGGACACTTCTCCCCCTCCTCAAGTGAAATTCATCAATTAATGGTTAAAGGAAAATGATCAAACCCTAGTGCCTACAAACCCTAAGTTATCATGGTAAACCCTATGTTTTGACCTCCAAACAAGAAATTGTCAGTTAAGGGGATTTCCAATTAGGGTTATTACAATCAGTTCAAGTTAGCCCTCCTCCAAGCTCAAAGAAAATCAATCATAAACCCACACCTTCATCTCACTCACTTGCAGAATTTTTTTTTTCACCATTTTTCCATTTCACTCATCCTATCAAGTCTTACAAACAGTCCTAGGGTTGTTTGAAAGTTTCACAAATCACCATGTCAGGAGAAGAAGGAAATGAATTGAGCAATGATGAAGAAGAGGTCGGCAGTGAAGCAGAAGACATGGAGGTGGATAATGATGATGATGAGGCAAGTGAAAAAGAAACATAGGATGATCCTAAGGACAAAAGTGAGACTAAGAGCCCTAATGACAGTCAAAACAGTGAGGCTCCTAGTCATGACAGAGATGAGGGAAAAGATGAAGAGGGAAGCCAAGATGAAGATGAAAACAGTGAGGGAAATTCAGAGGCTAAAGGCAGCAGTGACACCCATGAAGCAAGCATCAGTGATAAACAGGACAGCAAGAAAGAAGGCAATCATGACATTCATGACAACAGTCATGAAGACAATAAAGAAAATCAAAAGGCTGGCAGCCAAAATGAAGGTCACTGCAATGATTAAGGAAGCTACCATGAAAAACAAGATAAGAGTGTACAAATTAGTGAAGAAGCTAGCAGTGAGGCTAATGTTGAAGGTAAAGAGGTAAGCAACAGTCCAGGTGATGGAAAAGAATACATAGATACAAATGATGACAACCATGACGAGGACACCACTATGAGCCAAATTGAACCTTTTCCCTTGGCATACCTCAGAGGAGAAAGACATGTGTTTTATGCCTCTAAAAGGCAAGGGACCATGCCTTCCATTTCTACCAAGCATCTAGATAAAGACAAACAAAATGTGAAGAGAGGTAGGAAAGGTAAGAAGGAGCTTAAACAAGGACTTGGCATCATTGATCTAGAAAGTGAAAATGAAGACAAGGAGAGGGCCAATAGCATACTACTTCAAAGCAAGAATGCAGAGATTAAAGACCTACAAAGGAGCCTTGGCATGGCACAATACATTATTGATTATTATAAGGATGAGCACAAGCATATGAAGAAGATGAAAAGGGACCTTGGCCTACAAAAAAAAAAAGGCCAAGCACTATGCCTTGAAAAACAAACTTGCTTGTGCCAAGCTCAAAGAGGCCCTCACTGAAATTCAAGAACTCAAAGGGGGAAAATGCCAAGCTAACCTTGGAATCTTGGCACAAACTTCTCTACAGGTCTCTCAAACCCCATAAGGGAGACACCCACCAAATTTGAGAAAATTTTGACAAATTTTGTTTTTTTGTGAATTTGGAGGCCTCTAAGCGCAGCACCCCTGGCGCTACGCTTTCATCTCAGACATATTCAGAGGGAGAAATTTGCATTTTTGGAATCCTCATGCCTATTACATTCTTCTCACCAAATTTCAGAGCATTTGGATCATTTTTGACCCCTCAAAAGGTCAAAAAACACCTCATTTTTCACCTTTCTGCCTCATTTTCAGGCTTGGCGTTGCGCCTAGAGCAATGTTGGGAATTTTTACTTTTGGAAAAGTTAGTGAAGCTCATTCAAAAAAAAAAAGAAGGTTCATTTGGAAATTAGACTCAGAAATAGAGCATGAGGGCCTCTTTTTAATACGTTGGCATTTGATGACTCTTGAGAGCATTATATGGTTTTTTGGAGCTTGAAGAGGAAATTGGTGTTGTGGATCTTGTGAATGGCTTGTTTTGCTTGTTGATGGAGAAGGCTTGCTTGTATGATCCCTGAGCTTGGTTAATGGTGAAGTGCTTCTATTCATTTATTTTTTTCTTGTGTTTCATTAAGTTTCATCCTTCTATATTGCAATAGGACAAAGGATTTAGACTAAGAAATGTTCTTCAAAGGCATCTTAGCTCTGTTTTTTCTTCATTGCCTTTATGTTTTCCTCTGCTAGGTCAGTTTAGAGAAACCTTAATTTCTTTCTAGACCCACCAAGCTTGTTTATCTCATGAATGGTTCAATACAGTAGATATATTGGATGTTTTATGGTTAGACCTGCTTGTTTGATATCACTAAAACATTGTTCTTGGGGTCTCTCTTTGAAGTACCATTGTTTAGGTTTGCCAAAGAGGCTATGTTTCGATCATACCCTTTTTCCATGCGTGAAGAATTGTTTTGAAGATATTTATAGATGTGATCAATGAAGTTTAGGAGTTCCCTCTTCCTTGATTAGAGTTATGTGTTTATCTTAAATTTTTTCTAACCTTGAAGGTGAAATCATTAGATGTTAAATGAGTTTCTCACCTTCTATATTTCATTGGAATTGTTTGTCTGAAATGTTGATTTGCTTGAGTTGAATCAAAGAGTTATTGGTTTTCCCTGTCTTATGATTGCTTCTTTATGTTAAATAGTGTTGAATTCCCTTCCTGTTAAAGTATTTGACAAAGGATTCTTGATTTCCCTTTGCCCTACTTTGTTCACAAACTTGATGTTCATCTCATTTCACTAAAACCTTGAGAATCCATTGACCATGCTAGATTTTCCCTGTGATGCTCCCTGATTCATTATTGAGTTTTCCATTAAATTTATAGACTCCATAGTCCAATGACTTGAATATTTCCTCACTCCATCTATTATACTTGACCATATTACCCAACCAAAACAAACAAACAAACCCTACACTTAACAACTAGCCTAAAATCAAACCCTAAAGGCAAACAATTTCACATCCTTTGCACACAATAGAGAGAGCCCTCTCTGAGTCTAGGAAGGATAGGTCCTAGGACTCCAAAGATTGGTCTGATGTTACCCTGTGCATTTGGTTTGCCAATCTATCAAATCATGGGACACTAACACACCTGTCACACGGTATTCTTCCATAAGGACCATCCTTGCTCTCTCAGCGCAGATGAGTTGGCGCATTCATCAGATGGATGTGAAGACTGTGTTTCTCAATGGGATCATTGAGGAAGAGGTGTACATAGAGCAGCCTGAAGGATTTGAGATCTTCAGTAGCAAGTCGCATGTGTGTCAACTCAAAAGAGCGTTGCATGGGCTGAAGCAAGCACCTCGTGCTTGGTACACTCAGCTTGGTACACTCAGATAGATAGTTATTTCATGAGACTTTGCTTCACTAAGAGTGAGGCAGATGCAAACCTATACCAAATTCTGGTGGAGGGTAAGCTTTTAATCATTGTTCTTTGTGTTGATGATTTAATACTGACTGGTGATGAGCATTTTATATACTCATGCAAGGAGGACCTTGCAAAGGATTTCGAGATTAAGGATATGGGCCTCCTTCATTATTTCCTTGGATTGGAAATATGGCAGCGAGATGGTGAAATTTTTGTGTCTCAAGGAAAGTATGCAAGGGAGATACTGGGTAAGTTTCACATGGAGGGCTACAAACCCATGGATACTCCTCTTCCAGAAAACTGGAAGAAAGAGGATGCTACATCTGGAGAGCTATTGGATGCTACTGTCTATCAACAGTTGGTGGGTTCGCTAATGTATTTATTGAATACGATACCAAACATATGCTATGCAGTTAACCAGCTAATTCAAGTGATGGTTAAGCCTACCAAGCTCTTTTGGTGGCTTCACGGATGCATATTTGGCGGGCAGCCCAATGGAAAAAAAGAGCACATCAAGGGGGATCTTTAGTATCAGATCTACAGTCGTTTCTTGGTACAGCAGGATACAGAGATCTATGGCACTCAGTTCAGTGGAAGTAGAATACATGGCAGCAATTCAAGATGCATGTGAGGCTATCTGGATGAGAAAGATCCTGGTTGGTTTGTTTGGTTCTCATTTAGATCCGACAGTGATTCATTGTGATAATCAGAGTTTCATTAAACTCTCGATTAATCTTGTGTTTCATGATAGATCTAAGCATATAGATATCTGGTATCATCATATCAGAGATTGTGTGCAGTAGAATATCATGTTGCTTCAGTACATTCCTACAAAAGATCAGGATGCAAATATTCTGACGAAGGCGCTCACCAAGATCAAATTTGAATACCATAGAGACACGATCGGGGTGAAGGATAATCCCTTTCTTTTGAGAGGGTGTGTTGAGATTCAACAAGAAGATCCTAGTGAAAATTCAGCACCTACACTAGGATGGAGCCTCATGCTATTTTTAGGTGGAAGTCTATTTTAGAATGCACAAGAAAATTCTATTTATAAATGATGTCTATTTATAGATGGTGAGAAAATTCTATTTATAGATGATGTTTTATTTTTAGATGTATGTGCGAGTTCTATTTATAGATCGCATGTCTATTTATTGATGCATGTTGACTATTATTATCCCTTAATAATAGTTGGACAATAAACATTAATCTGTTCTCAATGAAAACTTAGAAATAGTTAACTGAAGTGGCAAATCAGTTAGCTATAGGAAATTCGAGTTCAAAGGTTGGTTGGTGGGACATGCAAGTGGACTTAGTTGTAACTGAGTGATTCGAAGTTGTAACAGGGTTGGATGTGTAGTTATGTGAGTTGTAAAGTATTTTAACTCAGTTAAGTGAGTTAAACTCAGTTGTGCTAGTTGTAACTGAATATACACTAGTGAGAGATCAGAAAATTAATTATTAATTAATTCACAATCATTGGTCTCACATGCAACTAAATATTTACTATTCTTAACTACATGCATGTCAGATCCAATGGAGACCCAGTTGAGATGTAGGTGAAAGGGACAGTTTGACTATCAGTTTTTACATTAGTGGGCGCACTCATGCAACCACACACACATTGGATGTTCCCATGAGGATTGCACAGTCAAGACAAGCAAGATTCCATTCATTCAGGGATTTCTATCAGCAGGGATTGCGCAGTGGAGGCAGGTTGTCTGGAGGTAGTAAATTGGCGCATGTATTTGCCAATTTTTGTGTGACAATGTGAGACGATTGTATATTGTACTAAGAGCTCTTGGATTAGATTTTTGTATGAGATTGTTTCATGATCCGTGATATATACGTAATATATTATAGTGGGTTTTTTAGCTTTATGCTTTCCCGGTAAAAAAATCTGTGTTATGTGTGATTGATCCTTCTTCTTGATATTGCAATTGGCGAACGTGTTTTAAATTCCACAAGATTTTTTTGTAGAAGATATTTTGTATTTAATAGTGGCATATATTTGTTAGATCAGGAGAATCCAAGCAATACATATTTTGCATTAAAATTTCTACACAGTGGAGAACCTTTCACCCACATCTGCGAATGGAAGAGGCGCTCCCCCTCCTTGGGATACTCGGGATCCTTCCTCTGGAGCTTGGTAGTAGAAATAATGGCACTGTTATCCGCATCAATGATTTTCTTTCCTTTTTCATTTCCCTTGCCGGGTTCTGACTCAGGATTAGAACATGCATCTGGTTTGGGTGCATTCAGTTCGGCCACCAATGACAGTTTGGCCTGACACTTGTTTGTGTTGTGAGTGGGGTTGTTATTAAAGTCACACCACTTCCCCGTGTACTTCTTTGAAATTTTGGTGTTGTTTTGAGTCGCCCCGCTTTTGCTTTGCACCTTGTTCTGCGATTTAGGGTGCTTTTCCCTAGTTTCGAACTCGCGGATCCAAATTATTGCTTCTTCTACCTAATTTTTTTCTTGATCTTGGCGTAATAGCTATATGTCTTGCCAAGTGTTGTAGCCTAATTTGATTGAGCTAAAATTTCAAGAGAGGTTCTGAGCAATTCAAGGTTATCAATGAACAGTTGTTAAAATTTCAAAAAGACCTGTAATATGCTCGAAAGGATAACCACAAGATCAATGAGGATTCGTCATCATAGGTGCACTAAAACCAAAATCAAGGAAGCAGCAACATCAGAGGTGTAATCTAAGCCAGAGGAGCATCAAAGAGAAAAGTGTGCAGGAGGGGTCAATTCGGGCTCATTCATATGTAGAACAATTCAAGAGTTGGACCAATGGGCACGTCAAAACATTGCACACCGGACAGGGTGGATTCAGGCTCATTCGCAAGCTCAGGAGGGACTAGCGTGGAAGAACACCGGATAATATCAGGATGGTTACACTGTGGAGCAAACAAACTAATTTCTTGAAGGAAAATAAAGGGCACATTTCCCTTAAAAACTTAAGAGTTTTGGAGGAGGCGCAAAGGGGAAAATAGACGGTCATGATAAAAGCATAGAATTGAAGGGTGGAGATTAAATCGCAAAATGCAAATCGAAAGTTTCAAAGGATAGGCACGGGAGGTAAATGTTAAAATCGTCGAAGTGCAATATGCGATGTGGTGGGGCCCAATCGCAAATCAAAAATCGCAAGTTTTAAAGAATAAGTTCTGAGGTAAATGTTAAATTCGCCGAAGTGCATTGTGTCATGCCAGGTGGGACCTGATTGCATAGAGCACATTGCAAGTCTTAGAAGATAAGTGGTAAAGAAAATTTTAAAACAGCGAAATGCGAAGTGTGATGTTGGCGCAGATGCGATGTGATTTCGAGACGAAATCTAAAGGATTTTAGGTCTGGGCGTATGAGGTCCGTGCACCATTTTATGAAGAAATAGACTAAACACATCAGGCAGGAGTAGAAGAGGCAGATTCATGTAGCAGGTGACATGATGACAATGTTCAAAATGCAAAAGCATGGGCAAAGTTGGGTGGAGATGCATTTATGCATACTGTTAGGACATCATAGCCGAAATGTAAGGAGAAACATCAACAACAAATCAGACTCAGCAAAAGGATTATATTCCAAGTGTAGTGTGTTTTTTTTGTTAAATATCGAAGCTACAATGAGGTCCTTGATTTCAATGTAATAAGAAGTTTAATAGTTTTTAGGTAGTCGAGGATTTTCAAGAAGCTCAAGCAGTTACAAACTGATTTTGTTTGTATTTAAGGATTAGAGAAAGAGAGAGGAAGGGTTCTGAGTTCTGGACCTCTTGGGGATCACATTTTGTACTTCTTTTTATGATGGGTAAATTAAAGAAGCAGTAAGTTTCCTACAACTGTTGATGGTGATTTGTGTTTATTGTGCCATTTTGTGTCTTTTCTTCTTTGAATGAAGTGAAGTAATGTAGCAGCTGGTCTCTTAATTACATCTGTGAGTAACAATTAAAGAACCTTACTTTTCTCTCCTTCACTTCATCTCTTCTCCCTTCAAAAATTCTCTCTGAAACTTAAAAGGTGTAGATTCTGTGTATTAAGCATATTACTTTGGGTTTCCCTTCTCTTCACAAACTCCTGATGAAACTTTGAAGTAATAGATTCTATGTTTACAACATATTATTTCAAGTTTCCTCTCTCTCCATGAATTTCCTATGAAACTTGAAAGTGGTATATTTTGTGTATTCGGCATATTGGTTTCCCCTATAGTTCTTCTTTTGATTCAGATATCAGTAGTGAATGGCATTATGAAATATTTTATTATTCCATATCATTAAGGGTTTTAGAAAACTATTCTTGAGAGGGATAGAACAAAGACCTCATGATAAAATCATTTCTGTGACACACTTTTAAAATGTCTTAAGCACTAATTCCTTACCACAGCCGAGGAATTGTTTCTTGAGATACAACATTTTCTGGCATTGTTGTCGGGGACGAAGGCACGAAATTATTTTTCCATGGGTATTGATATCTATTTCTTGATGGTGAACAAGATTTAGATACAAATTTGGTTGTATATTATTCACATGGCAACTCCACTTATGAAGGTTTCATTAGATGAGGTATTCTAGGGGCAAGAAAATGAGATAGCATCCTAGAAAATATAGATATCAGAGTTTGAATTTTCTAAAGGAATTTTTATTTTTCACTATCAGTTTGGTGGTCTATTTTCCCTTACATATCAAGAAGATTGTTTCCTACTTTATTTTCTCCTAAGATTATAAGGCCAAAAATGTACATTCTTTATTGGAGGAAGAAGATTTTTATTTCGATTGTATTATTGATCTTGACACAACTTTATCTCCTAAATATGAAAGGATAGATGATTGTTGCATTTTCATTCCTGAAGGTAATCTGTCACAGTCTGGGAATAAAGGTGAGGATTCATCATCTTTGGGTGATAAAATTATACCTCATAAGCAATTCTCTTCTTTCCAGTTTGGAACCAAGGTGATTTTCAAACCCTTGGTGTTGCCCACAATCCTCCATCAATATCCTTCAAAGGGATTCAAATTTTTGCCAAGTTTTTCTAGCGAGGAGAAAGATATTTCAATTGAACAACATATCTTAGAATTTGAGTAATTTCAAATTATTTATGAAGATGTGGCTTTAAGGATGTTTTCTCATTCATTGAAGCTGGGTGCTCGACAATGGTTCCAGTGTTTGGAAGCAAGTTCAATTAGTTCCTAGCAATGTTTTCAAGATATATTTCTTAGATATCGGGGCGAGCGCAAGTCATATGAAAAACACCTTTTGGAATAATATATCCAGAGGGTGAGAAATGAATCAACTGTTGAGTTTAATAGGAGGTTTCAAAAAATGTATTTCAACACTTCCAAAAGAGATTCGGCCTCCTGAAATTGCAGCTATGGTTTACTATTTGAGGGATCTTTCTGTTGTCTTGGATTTTTATCTCAAGAAGAGAAAGCCTTGTACTCTAGAGTTGATGTTTCTTTATGCACAGGAAATAAAATATAATGTGTGGGCTTGTAGAAATTTCTCTTGTCATGTTGAAAGAACAAGTTTTGTTGAAGACAAGAGGGCCTGTCAAGAAAACATTGGAATTTCTTTACAAGAGAATGAAAATTCAGAGATGAACAAGGATTTGCAAAAGGGGTTAGGGGATTCTTGTATTGCTGAACCACAATAATTCAAGCATTCTGAAGATTCTAGTAAGAAATTTGTTGCAACAACTGAACTACGCGCTAAAATCCTGGAAGATCATTACAATTTTCATAATTTTAATGATTTTGTGAATACATGAGAAAATATTGGAGCTTCTCAGGTGTGTTTGTAGGAGGGGGGAGATTTTTGTCAATAATTGGCATTATATGAAGAACATCAGCATTATGAGGAAAAAACCTTAGATTTATCTTTCTGACCTAAATGGCTATCAGCAGAAAACAACAATCAATATTCTCACATACAACCTCAAATTGAGGAGTCAAACAGTGAAGTTTCCCTGTTCAAAGAAGTCCACATTAGCAAGATGTTCAAGAAAAGGAGGCAGCCGAAAATTTGTCTCATCAGTTCTATGATCCAGTTGTTGAATATATGACAACTTTATTTTGTCAACAACAAGCATTTATGCAAGGGTATCTGCAAAGCTCTGTATATAGAAAATTTTCATTGTACATCCTTGTTTTGATTTTCAAAATTCCACAGTATGGGGGCATTAATTCTAACACAAATATGTTAATTTGTTGCCATTGGAAGGTTTACTTCACCTAATTAAGTTCAACCATGTATATAGATAGGATTTGTGCATAAATAAGCTCATAAGTTGAGCATTTTTAGTTGCAGTATTTTCATTTTGGTATTTTCAGTTTAAGAATAAAGGAAGAAGTCCAAAGTGTAGTAGGTTTCGAGAAGATTTCATACTAGATCAACACCTATTCGGGATTGACTCCATGCCCAGTAAAGGTTATTGATCTACAAGTTCTCTTTGACTCCATTCCCAATAAAGGCTACTGATCTACAAGTGCTCTTTGACTCCATTCCCAATAAAGGCTACTGATCTACAAGTTCTCAGCACTTTGTTTCCAAAGTGTTGTCCCCAATTGGAGCTAGATTTTGTAGCCTAATTTGACTCAGCTAAAGATTCAAGAGAGGTTCTGAGTAATTCAAGGCTATTGAGGAACAGTTGTTAAAATTTTAAAAAGACCTGTAATATGCTCGAAAAGATAGCCACAAGCTCAATGCGGATTTGTCATCATAGGTGCACCAAAACCAAAATCAAGGAAGCAGCATCATCGGAGGTGTAATCTAAGCCAGAGGAGCAACAAAGAGAAAAGCGTGCAGGAGGAGTCAATTCGGGCTCATTCACATACAAAATAGTTTAAGAGTTGGACCAATGGGCACGTTCAGAACATTTCACACTGGACAAGGTCGAGTTGGGCTCATTCGCAAGCTCAGGAAGGACTAGCACGGAATAACACTGGATAAGCTCAGGAGGGTTACACCATGGAGAAAACAAACTAATTTCCCAAAGGCAGAGAATGGGCGCATTTCCCTTAAAAACTTAAGAGCTTTGGAGGAGGCGCAAAGGGGAAAATAGACAGTCAGGATCAAAGCGCAGAATTGAAATGGAGAGATGGACGGGAGATTAAATCACAAACTACAAATCATAAGTTTCAAAGGATAGGAACGAGAGGTAAATGTTAAAATCATCGAAGTGCGATATGCAACGCGGTGGGGCGTAATCACAAATCACAAGTTTTAAAGAATAAGTGCGGAGGTAAATGTTAAATTTTCCGAAGTGTGATATGTGATGCCAAGTGGGACCAGATTGCATAGCGCACATCACAAATCTTAGAAGATAAGTGCTAAAGAAAATTTAAAAACAACGAAATACGAAGTCCGATGTTGGTGTGGATGCGATGTGATTTCAAGACGAAATCTAAAGGATTTCAAGTCCGGACATATGAGGTTTGTGCACCATTTTATGAAGAAATAGACTAAACACAACAGGAAGGCGCAGAAGAGATAGAGTTGGGTAGTAAGTGATATGATGACAGCGTTCGAAATGCAAAAGCATGGGTATATTTGGGTGGAGATGCATTTATGCAGACTGTTAGGACATCACAGCTAAAATGGAAGGAGACACATCAGCAAAAAAATAGACTCGGCAAAAGGATTATATTCCAAGTGTATTTTGTTTTCTTTGTTAAAGATTGAAGCTAAAATGATATCCTCGATTTCAATGTAATAAGTAGTTTAACATTTTTTAGGCATTCAAGGAGTTTCAAGAAGCTCGAGCAGTTACAAACTACTTTAGTTTGTATTTAAGGAGTGGAGAAAGAGAGAGGAAGGGTTCCGAGTTTTGGACCTCTTAGGGATTAAATTTTGTACTTTTTTTTCTGATGGGTAAATGAAAGAAGCAGTAAGTTTCCTACAGCTGTTGATGGTGATTTGTGTTTCTTGTGCCATTTTATGTCTTTTCTTCTTTGAATGAAGTGAAGTAACGCAGCATTCTATCTCTTAATTAACCTTAATTTTCGGTCCTTCACTTCATCTCTTCTCCCTTCACAAATTCTCTCTGAAACTTAAAAGTGGTAGATTCTATGTATTCAACATATTACTTTGGGTTTCCCCTCTCTTCAAAAACTCCTGATGAAACATTGAAGTAATATATTTTGTGTTCACAACATATTATTTTGAGTTTCCTCTCTCTCCATGAATTTCCTCTTAAACTTAAAAGTGGTAGATTCTGTGTATTCATCATATTACTTCGGGTTTCCCCTGCAGTTCTTCTTTTCATTTAGATATCAGCAGTGAATGGCATTATGAAATCTTTTATTATTCTAAATCATTAAGGGCTTTAGAAAACCAGTCTCCCGAGGGATAGAACAAAGACCTCATGATAAAAGCATTTCTGTGACACGCTTTTAAAATGTCTTAAGCATTGATTCCTTACCACAACCGAGGGATTGTTTCTTGAGATACAACTCCAAGCGAGGTAATGTTGAGGAACTTTATTTCCTGCTGAATGTGTCTGTGCAAAAAGATGCGGTACTTGAGCAACAAATGTCTCTTTGAATATTTATTACCCAACTTTGTGCACAAGGTATGGAACAAATTTCTTAGTTCATGCACATCTTGATCCCTTTGATGCTGCAGCATGGTCCATTGGATGTACTTGTCCTCATAGCTCCCCACGCGGTAATATTGTTCCTTGATGTCATCTCGGAATGAATTCCAAGTGGGTGCAGCCGAGAACAAAGAGGGTTCCCTCTCGTCCTTTTGGTCACAGTAGGTTTCCCACCAGTGTTTGACATGGGGGTGGCTTTGAGGAGTGAAAAAATGATATTTTCTCGGTCGAAGAAATCATGGAACGAGAAATACCCTTATATCAAATTCAAACATCTATCTACAACGTCTGCATATATCTGGCCTTCAAATATAGGAATGTCAAAGTTGACTTGTACCTTGAAAGGATTGGGGCCTCCAGAGTGGCTGCAGGATGTAGATTCCCTATCGGTGGGCAGTCGTTGAAGGATCTGGGAAAATTTATCCATCATCACGTTCCTTTGTTTCTCTAGGGCCTCCTCAAGCAATATTTTGATAGGATCTCTTGCTCCCTCGTCTTTCATTTCTTCCGCCATGGGAGGTCATCAGGGTTTGCGAGGTTGATCTTGCAAGGGTTCAACCAAATCGAGCCCTAACTCCTTATACCCTAACCTCATTGGGGATATGAAAATAAAAACAGAGAAAGAACAGACCACTCTGATACCACTGATCTGGCTTTATGCAAGAACGCAATAAAATACAGAAATATACATAAAAACATCAATGTCTCGGAAATAAAACGTAATTTCATTAATAACAAATGATTGCAATATGCTTAGAGACATTATGGAAATAAACTAGGTAGAGCGTTGGTAGCTTATCTCTAAGAAGAGATGTGGTGGCTATAGGCCTCTTTATGAATTGTGTTACAATGAGGATCGAAGGACTATTTATTTTTGAGAAAGAATGGAAAACCCTAAGCATCCAAAAACATAACCCTAGGAAATGAAGCTCCAAAACTATGGGCCCCATTTGGATAAATTGGTGCATCAACTTCCCGGGGACATAACTTTGGCATATGATCTCCATTTGACACGCTTAATACCTCGTTTGAAAGATATATCTGAGTAATACAACTTTTGACGTGTGAAAAATTAAAGGAACTTCTGTGTTTCTCCCAGTTTTCCCAAAAAACATAGTTTAGATCCTCAAAACAACTCCAAAAGTTCAAGACCCGAAAAACTGCTAAAAATAGTAAGTTGTGCTTTAACAGAAAAACTAAAAGAACCGATGGTGGGGGTCCAAAATGAATAGGTGGGTGGCTACAAATATCCACCTGGATCAATGTATTACGTGATGCCTCCACCAATGTAACTGGCACCCCAATTTTTTCCTCATCAAACACCACGATAGTGTACAACTGGTATTATCACATTCAAAAAACATATGAAGTCAACTTCAGCGCATTAATCATTATCAATCATTACTAATCAAATTATTGTACTAGATAAATCATTCTTAATACACTCAACCCATATTTATTCGTGATGAATTTTGAATCCATGGATATTAGGCTATTATTCGATAGCTTCACCATGGTTTCCAACATCCACTTCGTCTAAATTCCAACTATAAAATGGATCTCTCCACCATTGGCCTTTTGATAAAATAAAAAATCATTTGGGTGTTTTCTGTACCAAAGGTTCACACACATTTTGTCCTTCTTGTGCAACTGATAATTTCCTTTCATTAGAAGATTATAGATGTTAACAACATATTTCCTACACAAAAATAAATCCCTATATCGAATTGAAGCATCCATGTCAAAATATTTTTTAACATGCATTTTGCAAACCAAGTCAACTGCTACTTCCAAGAAGAAACGACTCTCTACATAGTAAACCATGTCCCTTGATAACTTTGGTTGATGTAGGGACTTAGCACCATCCTTGGCTATCTACATGCTCATACGTGTTATATTTTATTATCACTAGCTCAAGGATTTGAACTATAACTTTTACAATGAAATGGCATTGGCAACCCCTCTTTTTCGCAAATTAGGTTCTTCACTTCATTTCATCTTGTCCTCTTCTATCCTCAGGGCCATATGAAAAAGCATAGTTGCATAAATTTTTTTGAAAATACAATACATATGAATACATGAATAAATGATCGAGCATTATTAATACCAACATCTAAACAATGCTCCCGGATGTGGGTCTCTAATCGCAGGCTCGACCTGGCTCCTCCTCCGTGCGACATTTTTCACAGCCACATGGTTGCACATGGCTCACACTAGGTAGTCTTAAAAGCTCCTTGTTACCACCCCGACGCCATTAAACTCCCTCCTGTCACCACCATTAAAAGTCGCCCGCTCAGTTATTTCATGGGTACCGGAGATGCCTCGTCTTAATTCTCCTCCCTTTGCCTCTCGGTTCAGTTGGTCAGCCTCACTACTGTGCATTCAGCCCTCTATTCCATGTCTTATCTCCCACTTAAGGCCTCCTGCCATATCTTTGTTTGCAATTCCACCTACAACCCCTCTCCATTTGAGAATTCTGATGCCTCGATGTCGCGATGCCATAGAATGAAGTGTCACCGAGGAAGAGGTTGTGGCTAGCCCTCTCGTCCTTGTCTTCCCCTTTGCAAGGATTTCCCTGTTGAGCTCACCCTCAATGTGAATTCAACGGAGGCACCGAACCATCAAAGAGTGTCGGCCCTCATTTCGCTGTGCATCCCTTATGCCCCCTCCAGCTCCTCTGGCTCAGGGTCTTGGAAAAGAACGCGTAATTCCATCATGAAGCCTTCCTTCCTCCAGCAGCCTAGGAAATCAGTGGCTCTACCCACAAATCTGCAGCGAATTCCTCGGGCAGCGACAGTAGCAGTAATTCCGATGAGGACAACAATGTAGCAGCTTTGGGTGCACGCTCTACCTCCACGCTAGAGTCGACTCCCCAGCTGTCCAAGCAGGACGACAACCTATTAGAAGACTATGGCTGCTTCATTTTGGAATATCCACCTCTTGAAGAAATTCAGAATGACAAGCCACAGAGGGATTAGCGCCATGATGCCTCTCTCCTTTGTCAGTCACAGCTCCATAGTTACTTTTTTGCTTTATTATTCTCTGCATAGTATGTTTAATTTTTAGATGATTATGCTATTTGTTGGTTTCCCCATCTAAGGCAACACTCCTCCTAAGACATGGTCTAATTTCTGGGCTGGTTTCCCCAACAGCGGCAATCCCTTTTTTGTTTTTTTAAACATTTTTCCCACTGGAATTGGGTAGTGTAGCAATTCTGGTGGGAATGTTTTGAAATGTACCTCTTTTGTACCATTTAATAGAAATTAGACATATTTAGAAGAAGAAAAAAAATCCAAACAATGCATCTCTGAAAATATTTCACTTCATATAGCAAGGAAGCAATAGGCCTTGAGCACGGGATTTTATTTTGTACCCGAGTGAAATAACATGGAGCATCTTGGTTCATTTACTCTCCTCTGATAAAGTCTCCAACTCTAGTTGAAGGGATTTTTGCAATCCAATCAATATCCATGTGTTTTCGATGTACTTCAGAAAAATATAAATCCCTTCTAGAAAATATGATCTTTTCTTTAGGGTCTTGCATCGGAAGGGAAATGAGTGTTTCCCATTTGACTTGCTTTACCATTTTCTGACCCAATGAGTTGTTGCAACAGTAAACCAAAATGTGTTTCAACAATGACCCATCAAGTTACCATTACAGTCACCCAACGAGTTGCCACAACTGTAAGGACTCCCAACTCTAAACCAGCATGCTTCCACAATGGTAAACCAGTGATCTACCTCAATGGTCAACCAGTGATTTGTCATAACAGTCAAACCGCAAGTTGCCGCAACAGTTAACCAGAAAATTTCTGCAATGGTAGGGGGACAATCATTATTTCCTTTTACAAATTTTATTTTATCAGTTAAGATCAATTTAAACAGAACCCAAAAATAAACAGAAACACACACACACACACACACACACACACACACATATATATATATATTATCAAATAGAGGACTCTAAAAGATGTTGCAAAATAAGACCTTAGAATGCATTCAATACCTCTTCACATTTCCAAATTCTGGGAACATTCATTGATTCATTATACATGAGTAGCACATACAAAATTTATACAAGTCTCTAATAAAAGTCTAATGAGCTCGAATTACTAAATAAGCCCCCTCAATAACAAATTATGTAAGATACCCTTGGTTACAAGCTAACCAAGATAGTTTATAGATCAATCATTATTTTCCCTTTATACATGGTTAAATGCAAAATGCAATTGTGATATCTTGCATTTTTCCAATCCATAGATCAAACCTATTTTAAGGGGCATAATTGTATAAATATCCAAAAAAACAATTCAATTGTTGTGGATTTCTCCATTATCAACATCTACAGCCACAAGATCAAGTGATTTGAATTGAAACATGTTCTGACATACATGACAACAACAACAACTAAGCCTGCAAACAGTGAAAATAATATGAACAGACTGCAAATCAATGAAGTTAAATTGATACTCATGCAAAATTATAATATGCATTCTAGGATAACTAATAATTTGTAACCAATAATTTTTAAGGAAAGTAATTTAAGGAGTCGGTGTAATGGTGCATGAGCCCACAAAGTTGCATGTAATCAAACTTTAAATTATTATTATGGAAAATCAGAGTCGTCACATTCCAATGGTCACCATTGCGGCAACTGTTGACTGGGTACAAGGGGAATCTCTGACTGCATACAACGGAAATGGAAATTTCCCCTGACCATGAAAACAATGAATGGTTGGTGCCAAATGGCCCATAACTATTGTGAAAAAATTTGACTACGTACAACTGAAATAGAAATCTCCCCTGACTACAACAACAATAAACGGTTGGTGCCAATTGGATGGTAACCATTGCGGCAACCCCTCACTGCGTACAACGAAAACGAAAATCTCCCCTGACCATGACATCAACAAAAAGTCGGTGCCAAATGGGTAGAAACTGATGCAACAACACCTGACTGTGTACAACGGAAATGGAAATCCCCCCTGACCATGACAGCAATGAAATGTTTGTGCTAAATGAGCGGAAACCATTGCCGAAACACCTGACTACGTATTTTCACTGCAATAGACGATGCCACGTGATATTACTGGACTCATTACCTCAACCCTTCCATTGCGTCATTCTCCCACATTTAAATTGTTGCAGAGAACAAACACATCCATAGTCACTCTAAACTCTAACTAAAGATGGGAGGCCTAAGAGTTCGTAAATAATTTAGCGAAGAATTGCTACAATAATTTCCATGCGTTAAACCATTTGTGAACAAGTAGGTTGGATAGAGTATATTCACAGGTGTGAGGGGCATGACAATGACATAACTCTAGAATTTCCATGCTTTATGAGGAGAGTAGCTCTGAGGTGTCATAGACAATGGTTCATACGACAGAAGAATAAATTGCGGAAGTGATAGGGTTACCCCAAATAGGAGAACAGTGGTTTGCGCCCCGAAGACCCCAACCTGATGTTGTCCAAAAATTCCTTGAGGGAGGTGAATAACTGCAGAAGATAAGCACATGATTTGACAAGAGGGCATCACCACAACCCTAGAAAGATATTGCATTCCTTGTCTAGAAAATTTTCACATGCAAAGGAAGGTATGTCATTATTTAGTACCAGCACCTCCAGTTGTTAAACCACTTGCATCATGGCAAGTTGGTTAACTTTCTTTTATTTCTTGCAAAAACCCTAGATCATATGGCCAGAAGTGTGCCTAAATCAAAGCGTCCATTTTATATCTTATGTCTCAGATATTCGAGTCAACCGAGCCAACCCCCTGGCCAAGTCGGTTACCAACTCAGTCGATTTGGTCATAAACTGGTCAACTCGGTCGAGTCCGACTTAGACCGATCGATCCAGTGACGGCCAACGAACCCTGCAAATGTCCAAATTTGGACTTGAAACCGGTTTTCAAAGGGCTATGAGCGCAACTTGTCTATCTTTGAGATGATTCACACTAAGAAGAAAAATTGTTTGGAGCAAAAATGGTTAAATGATCTAGTCTATGTCCAATACAACCTCCAACGAAGACACAACCAATTGCTAAATGAAAGACCTGATTCAGATCCCATTGTCTTGGATGATATTGATCCAACATCAAATTGGGTAGTGGAGACTCATCCATCAGAGTTTGACTCTGATGAGGATATTAATGTGGGGTTCGACTTCAATTTACAGGTAGAGGCTCGGCTAAACGTAGATCCAGTAATAACAGTTGCAGGCCCAGGCCCAAGTCCTCTGGTTGCATCCGCAGGCACTTCCTCAACGCATAGCTCGTCTTTCTCAGGCTCAGTGTGTTAGTGCTATAGTTCTAGTTGAGGATCTTGGTGAGGAAGAGGAGCCATGGGTTTCCCCCTTTGATTCAGAGTCTGAGCCAAAGGATATTGCCTTGTCTAGCAGTAGTGACTAGTCATGTTTTGTTGTAGAGGCCATTTAGAGCCTCCTTGGTTATGTTTTTTGTTCTGATATCTATATCATATATGTATTAGACAATTCACTGGGTGCCATTTTGATATAATGGATATATTCATGAGCCTAATTTGATCATATGTTTTCTTTTGTCTATATTATAACGTTGTGTGTTTGGAAACATGAATTAAAATATTTAAAATTATGTTTTTTTTTTTTTTTTTATAAAAAAAATTAATATTTAATGTATTTTTTACAAAGACCCAGTCATTGGAACTGAATTGATCAAGTCGATACTGAGTCAAAGTCGGAGTCGAAGTCAACCCTCGGGCAGTTCCAAAACCGAGTCGGAGCTTTAAAACACTAGATTCTACTGCTAAATCCCCATAGAAAGGAGATGAACAAGATGATGATGGTTAAGTAAAAATATTGGGAGTAAACCTTCCATCAGAAGATTGAGAGGATACAGGAAAAGCTTGGCAGTAGTGCAAAAGTCCAAGCAGAATAGGAGAAAGAAAGTTAGTCTTTCTCTATTTCTTGAAACCATCCGCGTTGTTACATAAGAATCAGTAAAAAGAGAAAGAGAAAGAGAATCACAAGATGTATTGATGGAAGGAGGAGTCATGGAGCAAGGATGCATGCAACGAGGATTTATGGAACAAGGATTAGGCCACCTTGCTAACACATAAGAACAAGTTGATAAGGTTCCCTCTCCTCATTCTCATTATGAGTACATATGAGGAGTAGCCAAATGGTACGAAACAGATGGCCTTGCCTCAATTCCAATTTTTTATGGGGATGTCGAGGAGGAACAACCAACTACACCACCAGAATTTCATGGTGATGATGAGGAGGACCAACCAACTTCACCACCAGAATTGACAAAGAAGCACGTTGAAACAGTAAGTACCCCTAAAAATATTCCTCTGTATATTTCATTGTTAAGGAAGAATAGGATTATCCATATGTTGTAGCCACTACAACACCACCCAAAATTTTAGGTATATTCAAAATTTTGGGTCCCCCCCTGCTCGCTTAGCCATTAGGGTTTTCGACCCAGCCTGTAGCTAGTGACATCCCCGTGACCTATTCCCACCCCCTCGTAAACCTTCTCACCATCATGAAGATATAGTTTCGCCACAACCACACCATGCGTGGGGGGGATCATCATGCTTACACTTGAATGGAAACGTTTCTGTGTATTAAGTATATTCATTAGAAGCCCTTTCACCTTGGATCATTTAAGCTTTCTGTTTGGGTACTTCACCAAGCTCATGTAAATTATTTGGGGGCGTCATTACCTAAAGGGTAATTCTGAACTGATTGATATTATAATGTTTCATGCAGGTCAATCCCACGGAAGATATACCCAACAATGTCATCACCACACCGAGGCAAAGGAACTGAAGCTAAAACAACAAGGGCGCATTTGCGGAACATGACACTTTCATACCCTGTCCATATGGGAATGAGAACTAAGGCTACATTTGAAGACCTCATCAAGGCGGATGACAAGGGTAAGAGTAGTTCAAGCTGAAATGTGAAAAGTGGAAGATATGTATCGCCTATAAGCAGGGAACAAAGAGTGCCCTAGTTGGGGGAACTTTCCGGCCACGTGTTGGCAAGAAAACAGGTCTCGTGGGCAAGACCCAGGTTCAGGGATTGGGGCCAACAAAGGAGTCCGCTATATTCTAGAACCATGCTGGCATTTTCACCCTACTCTAAAGAGCAGAGAGTCTCACCCGAGGCGTGCCGCGACCACATGCAGAAGGGGAACATATCGATAGTGGCGGATGGATCCGCAACTTGAGATTAACATAGAATCATTTGCATAATTAACTTCATACACGTAAGAGCATCTTAGAACATTGTGCAGATACTAAGAAAATAAAATTTTAAGATACCACAGACATCATGCATGCATGTAACTCACATAACAAGACAACAACTTGCAAGTATATTAATAACCTTCAGTTGGATCCATAGTTACATCACTCAACAGGGAGAGCTTACAATTCTGTTACAGACATCCCATAGGACAGAGAGATAGATAATAGAAGCCTAGGAACTACAAGGATATCATGCTCAGGACAAAGCTTTTCTGCAACATCTGCTCAATCCTCTTCAATCCCTCTGCATCCATGCGTCTCTTTTCTTTCGGCTGGGTGACGGGCTATTTATTCACCTGCCATCGCAACTACTAGTTCCTCTTGTGTTATTCTTTAGCTACTTTTGGCTTCTTTCTGTTGCCTATGAGTTCTTTTATCTTTTCTTTGTCGTATATTCTCTTCATCTGCACTTATCTACGTCAACTTCATCAACTATCTCCTGTTCCTCTGCAACCTCGGTAGCTTCGCTACTCACCGTAGTTGTGGCTTCCATGTGTCGATCCGCAACCCAAAAATCTGTTCTTTATTCAAAATTCAAACAAGGGCCCCAACAGGCCCCGACCACAGTTTCTTGACTCAATCACAAATCACGGTCTCCACTTCCATCGCTCCACCGGACCCCGTGCCTTGTTCTTGTTGTGCACCTTCAGCCTGCTACCCAAACAAGGGCCCCAACTTCGGGACCTTGCTCAACACTGAAGCCTTAAGCTCGTTGAAGGTTGTCACAACTTGTTTCCACCCCTGTAGTAATGCATCTGTCTCCATGGCGATCTTAGTGACAGCTTCCTCCCCGAAGGTCGCCGGTACTGCTTCGAAGACCGTGTTGATTTGGGTTTTGGCTTCGGCGGCTAACTGCTGCATTGTCCAGGCGCTGAGTTGGAGGGGCTGGCGAAGCTCTCGAATTGCTTGCTTGGCCATTGCCGAGTTGGCCTCTATCTTCTGGATCTGGATCTCCAGAGCATCCACCTGGGCGTATAGCTGGTCCAACTGCGAGGGGTCCGTGGCATCTTGAATCTCTTTCGAAAGTTGTTGCAGCTGCACTAAAATGGGTTGAGTCATTACCGTAAGGGCCATTGAGCATTCCTGGAGGCTTTTCAAGAGGTTGTAAGCATCACGCGCTGCTGAAGTGAGAGCTTCCTGCATCTGGGTGACCTGGCCCTGTTTCTCTGTAATCTGTGTTGTGTAGACGGCTTCTGGATCGGGTAGCGTTGGCCGTGCTACTAACGCTTCTTGGAGCTCCGCATTTTCCTTGTGGAGGTCAGTGAACGCTACCCTAAGGTGGATAGCCCGCTATAATATTTCCATTTCTGGCACATCTTCAGGCATCCGAGTGTAGTGAGCTTCTACTGCTAGCCATAGTCCTGTAAACACCCTAGCCACTTCATTCATCTGGCCTTGGAGCTGCCCATGTGCTGTTGTGAGCTGCTCGCACTGTTTAGTAAGCGCGGTGATTTGCTGTTGTTGTTGCTCACACCTCTATTGTAGTTCGGAGTGAAGCCTTTCCGCCTGCTAGGCTTCCCTCTGAATGAAGTGGTACAGCTGAGTTGTACCCCACGTCTCCATGTTGTTGGCCCCCGAAGTACTTTGATCCGACCGTCGTTCCTGCAGTGGTTTCCCACTGGCAACTAATCTAGTGGAGTGTTCTTGAGGGGACGGCGGTGGAGTCGGATGGGGTGCGGAGTCTGCCATATTCATATCTGGCCGCTCTTGTTGATCTGTTTGGACGGTCTGTGGAAATGGAGTAGGCTTAGGCTGTGTCCCAGCCGTGTCTGCAACGATTTGTGCCATCTGTGTGATTAAATCAGAAAAAAGTGACCTGGGGGTCCCCAGCGGGGTTGACCAATGGTATCACTACTGTACTTGAGTCAACCTCGGTCCCGTGGTCCCCATTGATTAGATCCCGGATTACTGGGTCTGACACGGTGGCGGATGAGTTGGATGGTGAGGATGAAGTGGTAGGTGGAGGTGGGACGGTACAGGGTGGCAACAGAAGCATTTTTTGGCGAGAAAACAGGTCTCGCAGGCAAGACCCAGGTTCAGGGATTGGGGCCAACAAAGGAGTCTGTTGTAGTCTAGAACCACGCCAGCATTTTCACCCTACTCCGGAGAGCAGAGAGTCTCACCTGAGGCGTGCCGCGACCACATGCAGAAGGGGAACAAATCGATAGTGGCGGATGGATCAGCAACTTGAGATTAACATAGAATCATTTGCATAATTAACATTATACACGTAAGAGCATCTCAGAACATTGTGCAGATACTAAGCAAATAAAATTTGAAGATACCAAAGACATCATGCATGCATGTAACTCACATAACAAGACAACAACCTGCAAGTATATTAATAACCTTCAGCTGGATCCACAGTTACATTGCTCAACAGGGAGAGCTTACAATTCTATTACAGACGTCCCATAGGACAGAGAGATAGATAATAGAAGCCTAGGAACTACAAGGATATCATGCTCAGGACAGATCTCTTCTACAGCATCTGCTCGATCCTCTTCAATCCCTCTGCATCCGTGCGTCTCTTTTCTTTCGGCTGGGTGACGGGCTATTTATTCACCCGCCATCATAACTGCTAGTTCCTCTTGCGTTCTTCTTCAGCTGATTTCGGCTTCTTTCTGTTGCCTATGAGTTCCGCTATCTATTCTCTGTCGTATCTTCTCTTCGTCTGCACTTATCTGTGTCAACTTCATCAGCTATCTCCTGTTCCTCCGCAACCTTGGTAGCTCTGCTACTCACCGTAGTTGCCGCTGCCATGTGTCGATTCGCAACCCAAAAATCTGTTCTTTATTCAAAATTCAAAACAAGGGCCCCAGCACCATGGTTAAGCTACATCTTACCGGGCGTATAGTTTCATTCCTAAAGAGAGAGGGTTACCTGATTCAAATGGTTATATATTTATTGAAGCAAATGGTAGCTCGAATTAGCAACATCAACTTGCAACGTGGTAGCTGTGGCAGGGCTTTTGAATGCAACCCTTGTCATTCAAATTTTCCATTTTCATAGCATTCGGCGAGATCCTAGTAAGTTTAGGGACATATATGACGAAGATCACTCTATCAATTTGCTTATAAATGATGTGAGGAATGTTATAAAGCTGCCCGAAGGCATGATCGAAATTTTGACAACAACATGAGCAATATTTTCATCTTCAGTCAATATGAAGAAAAATTTCTCCCTAAAATTGCTTGAGGCTGATGTGATACGGATCTATCTAATTGCCAACTGATTTTCACAAGAGGTTCCACTCCCCAATTTAGCACCCCAGATGTTTAGCTAATTATGGAGTGTTACGATTTGTTGATCCCATTGCTAAACTTGCAGGGAAGTTAGTAGGACGCATGATTAAGCACAGCCCCACCATTGGCGGAAAATACAGTGTGGTTCATCTTCGTTTGCAAGAGGACATAGTAGATTTTCTTGCTACATATTTGATGATGGTGATTATGGTGATGTTGATTACAACTGTCTTATTAGCACTAGTGATGATCATTGTTTGGGAAGTTCTTTTACCATTTGGGCTTCTGTTCTTCACTTGTTCTTCTATTATGGAAAGCACATATGTCTCATCTGTGCTCGTTAAAGTTCCTCATGGAGGGTGGTTTCCTTTTTTTGTTTCCATTGTTCTTACTGTTATGATGTTTCGTTGGAATCATGGAAAACAAAATAAAATTCAATATGAAGAGGCCCACAACATAGACTTTGGCAGCCTGGGTACTTTTGTCTCTAGAAATGAAATTCAGTGGGTGCCAGGATTGTGTTGCTTCTATACCCACATCGACCATGGTGCTCCTCCTATTGTGGTTCATTATGTGGAAAATACAGGTTCCTTGCACGAGGTAATTGTATTAACAGCTATCAAGTACGCCCCTGCTAAAACTATATTACCACATGAACGGTTTCTTGTAGAAAGATTGGGATATACAAGACTTTACGGGTGCATTGCTCAATATGAATACAGTGAGTCCTTCAGTGTTGGGGGTGATGAATTTTTACATCAAGTTATTTATAGCATCGAAATGTATATCCAGTTCAGGGCGGTTGAGCAAACAGATAAACCTATCAACCTCTCATATTTCCCTTTGGAAGACTACATATCATATTTTCCATCTGTGACCTCACAAATGAAAAAAGAGCTTGGGTAGTTCATGTCCTGGGAAAATAAAAGTTCCAGATGTGATAAGGCATTGGATGGTTCGATAGGATTTTATTGGGAAGCATATATCAATTTTTTACAAACAAAATGCAGAGCTTCTATGGCTGCTTTGAACATACCACAAATAAGCTATTCAGAGATTGGTTGGGTTTGTGAAATTTGACCATGACAACATCATTAGAATAATCTACAAAGATGAAAACTCCAATAGTCCATCACATTCAAAAAACCATAGAGTTCGCATGGGAACCATTGTGAAAGGCCAGCGCACTTCAAAATAAATGTGTGAGGAAGTGAATGACGAAGAAGTTTGACATCAAAAGTGCACGTCCTACAGAATGTAGAAAGATAGAAAAATGCATTGAGAAACCTCTCATCGAGATAGTGTTGGCCCACTAATCCGTATCTCTCGAGGCAAAGAAATCATTTTGTTTTTGTAACGCCACCGAAATAATTAAAATCCTCCGCAATGTGCTCCTTTAAGCTCAGTCTCCACAGCGTTTTGATTTAAGACTCTAATGCATCGGCGTAATTATGAATTAACTCATATCCTTTCATCTGGGGAAGGTTGGAGTTGATTTGTTAAGCTGTAAGAAAGGTTCGCGCAGTTGCTTGATCAGGAGCTTAAGACTGAGCTTGGGAAAAGACTCAAAATTTTATTTTCTCAAAATTGGTTGGAACTTGAGCGAACGGATAGGCCTCAGCGATACGATCCCAACGCCGCAAACGACACTCAAATCCGTTACCGTATGAAGAAATTATTGCACTTTGAATGTTAAAGTGAAACTGCCAATAACCTCCAATGTTGAATGGCTATTCAAAAATTTATGTTGGAAAATTAACTTATTTTAATTAATAAATTAAATTATATATCTATTAATGTTTTATATGGTTTTAAAAAAATCATATATTATATTATTATTAATATTTAAAACCTTATTAAAATAATTTAAATACCACACATTTATTTAAATAAATTCAAATTATTTTAAAAACCCAAAATAAAATGGCAAAGTTTAAATGTGGCAATTTTTACGTTCAAAGGGTCAAATTTACATGTCCAAAATGTCAAAGGCACGTGGTATTTGTATTGGAGCGGAGGTTTTACGTTTTGGTGGGCGGAATATTAAAGGGGCTAGGCCGACCCCATTTATATGACCATGATGATGACCGAGGGCGCGGCTTACACCGACCGGCAGAGATTGCATTAAACAAATGTTACGGTTAAAGCAACGTTCACATGTGACGGCGGCGGTTGCGGGCACGGTTAATGCCACGTTTTTTAAACAGTTAAGAAGGCGGCTTTCACGTGGTTTCGGAGGTGGGTTCTCCGCATGTGACCAGCACTCCATTAACATTTAATGTTATCCCTAACCGCCCACCAAATTTGGAGCACGTCCGCAATTTTAAGCGGATTTTCCAATTTTAACTACAGTTAACTAAAGTTGGCCCACCTTTTGTGGGATTGTTTGCCTAACATTGGGCAAAACACTGTTTTGGTCATATCTTTCACAAGGGAGATCCTTTTTGAGCGAATTTTTTTTTTATTTCGTATCTTCTCAGCATTGTGAAGCCAGTGGTATAGGTTTCAGAGCCATTGGAGCTGATCTTCAGCCTGTTTAGCTTCGGAGAAGCTTTTTGAGCCACGAGGGCCATTTTGGGGTTGATGTTGTGCTGAGCTATGGTTAACCATTTGAGGTGAACCAAGAGTCTACCTTGGGTAATTTGAGCATTATAGAGCCAATGGAGTAGTTCTGAAATCTAACAGAGGTCATCTTCATAGTTTTAAGCATCGAAGAAGTTGATGTGAAGTCGTGGGCAGCCCTAAGCAAACCGTGGAGGAGAGCCATTTTTGGGAATGTTGTGCTTAATGTAAGAAATTTATCAGTTGGTATTGGATTTCTGATCATTATTGGATGCAGAAGTAGTGGTTTCAGGAGCAGAAACAAAAATCTGAGGGAGTTTGTGCCATTTAGAAACTTAGAGAAGCTTAGTGCACGGACAAAAGGATGTGTGTCCATGGAAGCCTAAAGATTTTTGCAGGAATTGGACAGCCATTAAAGGGATTTAAAATGGTATTCTGAGCCCTTTAAATCATTTTTTATTCATTGTGGTTAAGTGTGGAGCTTGTAGAATAATTTAATTATCTTAATCCCAAAGAGTCTAGTGATGTTGACGAAGCTCAAAGGAGATGTAGCCCAAGAGTTGGGGTGAACTCCTATATTATATTGCTGTTGTGTTTTGTTATTATATGGCTGAATTATGTTGCTGAAATACATGTTAAGTTTCAGCAAAAAAAAATAAACTTAAAACACATAAACAGAAGAAAAGACATACACCTCTTTCAAGCAAAAATTCCGCATAATGTCAAGTTTGAGTAAGGTCATTTTAATTAAGTTTGAGTGTTTACTTCTATTATTTCTTTAGGCAAAGTCTGTAAGAGGTCCAGGTAGCTTCTAGATTCATCCTTTCTTTTAAAGGTGACATATCCGGTAAATGCCCCTACAATCTATCTCTGTATTAGAAATAAGAAGTTCTCACATTTTCAGATTTAAAATTTGGAGTATTTGCACTCATTTACATAAATGAAATGGATACCTTAAACCCTTTTCAAGTACATTCCATTTTCAGATCATTTCCCGTTGGGGAATATAAAAGAAGGTCATGGTGCGGCAAAGGCATAAATTTGTATCCAATAAATTGGGTGCCTCATCGGCTGCCCAAGGAACCATGTTTCATGAAAACATTGGCACGTAATGAATGCCTACGCGTTGTGGTTGCGACTGCATTGAGGTTCGGTGCTCATTGTGAAATCCATATCCGTTGGAGGCTCGTAAGAGAATAAGGAGCCTTACACGCATCATGGGGAATGCACATGATCGCATCATAAAATTGTGATTGTACAGTTCATTCGTTGCTGGAAGACGTGCCCAAAGAACAGCTTACATGCTCAACGCACCTCGGAAAACCGATCACCCAGCTGATAAAGCACAAATGGGCATGTCAAGGATGCAGAGTAACTGCGCACAGGATTTTCTATGACAATTCGCCCCTTTCAAAGTCGATGAATTCGGGTAGGAGAGTAGTCTTCCAGGCTGAGGAGATACGAACCTATCCTTATGTTGTTGGCATAATGACCTCGTCCATATGGAGGCTCAAAGCTTCCCACTGCTCCGGTAGTGTCATCCTACAAGGCATGCGACCACACTAGCCACCAGGTCGCAGTTAAATCCCCAGCTTATCATTCGAAGACGAGACATCACCAAGAACGCGACCGGTCGTTGGGTCGCAAAACTTATGGAGCAAGTCAAACCTGCAACTGGCGTGGCGGTGCAACCGTGCAACCTCTGTGAGGTTGCATTTCACATAAAAACATTGAGTCGCATTATCCCTCAGGACACTGGGTCACACAAGCTCAGCAACAGGCCAACAACGCAACCTCCACTACACTACGACTTCACCAGGGAGTTGCATTCTCCCTCTAAGTTGGGCTGTCACATCACATCACCCCAGCTAACTACCCAGTTCATCCGGTATGCGACTAAGTAATTGCTAGTGAGTTGCTCTGCCAATAGGGTCGCAAGATCTCCTCTCAAGAAAGAAGCCAAAGTTGCGACCTCATTTCAATAACAAACTTGCGACTTAGGAGCACCATAATCTGCATTCGTCATGTCAACATGCAGGCTCGTGGGCAATTTCAAGAACTAGGAATGCTTGTTCGAAGGATCACTTCCTATATTTGACAAACTCGCATTTCCTCTCCATGCTTAATCATTATTCTCATGTATGCATAGGATTAACGCTCGGATTAAACCCCATTTCAAAGGGCCTCCCCCTTATTGATATGTCAGTGCAAACCTTTTGAACATGAAAGAGATATCATTAGTGCATATCGTGGTTTCCATTGTGGAGAACATAAGGAGGGCATAGTCCCAGTTAACAATCCCCCTCCAATGGGTTCTGGACTGACAGGAAGTAGGAGCTAATATCATAAAAATGAATCTCTGCTCCAACCTACAAGATTGATGGCTCTGATGACGAAGGCGTTATAAAATGTCGGTTCTAAAAGTTGTAGGTTCAATTGTCTATCCATAAGGGCATCATACATTTCTTGCCAAAAGTTCCTGATATGAGATTAATAAGTCAATGTTTTGCTGCCGAATTTTGACACAGGGTCACGAGGAAAGGTTGCAAGAAACCCTCTTTTTCCTTCATTCCCAAGGAAGATTAGGGGATGGTTTAATTTCTGATAATGAGGGTAGAGGCATCGATAGCTTCAAGACTTGTGAATCAGGATCTCCAGATGTCTCTTTCTTTGACCGGATAGAGCCCAAAGTTGAAATGCATTGCATCACAGTGGGAGCCACGTGCATTATCAACCTTAAGCCGTTGTGGTCGTGGAAGAGCCAATTTTTCATAAAAATACATATCGGTAATATGATTGGAATTTATGCAAATGCATCGTCAACTGCGCAACAAAAGATAGTCAACAACTGAAATATATGCCTCCTTTACATGGTCGTTGGATTCTTCTTTGTGGGTATTCAACAACCTCGGCTGGGTCTATAACTTCAAGGGTCGAAGATATGTGGAAGGATCCATCTCATCAAGGTCTCTCCCCTTATTTAGAACCGGTAATTGCTTATTTTCGCTGCTGCAACAAGTCATTTGCGTCGATTTAACATGCGAGGATAATTTTATTAAGCGCACTGAGCCCTCAGTGAAGTGGAAGCAGCAGATCCATATCTGTACCCACATTTTATAAATTCATTTCTATATGGTGCGATGTTCAGAGAGGATGAGGGGGCATCATGTCTCATCTACTGAGCCACATCCCTATAAAGTAACAGCTACCAAAACAAGTTAAAATACATATTCGCATTTGGCACTCAGTACATAGCGATACCAACGAACATTACAGTGATTGAAGAGGCGCATGGAAAGCCTACACGATCCATTCTCTTTGATGACATAGTGGCACAACACTTGACCACACAGCGGTCTGAATTTGTTATTTTCACTCTTGCAATTGATTAAATACACCTCTAGCATTACTATTCGATCATGAAGACATGTGAACTATGCTATGTGATTGCAGGTGGAAGCTTTTGGTTTTCACGAAAAGCCAGAGTTTTCCCAGCAAGCAAGGGGACCCTTTTCAAAGTGAGGTGGATTCTCACTAATCCCAATGAAACTCGCTTTAAGCTCAAAGGCACATGGTCACTTTCACAGGACAGAGATGCAGGAAAAGGAATCTTGTTGTGAAATCCAGAGATCACCGAAAGAAGAATGCAGGTCACAAGTAACCCCAGGTCGCAAGTCACAGGTCACAGATCGCCCACGGTCACAGGTCACAAATTGCCCAAGATCGCAAGGTCGTAGATTGCTGAAGGTCGCAATTTGCACATAACCTTGGCTTGCAGGTCGCAAATGGCCCAAGTCCCAAGCTAGCCCAATAGTCGGGAAGACTAAGAGTCAAGGGCAACTCAAGATTCATCTCAGCTTATTTATACAACTTCAGGAGAGGATACAAGGACTTTTAGCTCGACAATGAAAGCCAGGATGATAGAGGAATTGTTGCTAGAGAGCTAAAGGCACTTAGCTCTTGGTATCAAGTAGAGAGAGAGGTAGCGAGGCTAGGGTTTTGTATCATGCATTGAGATGAATATCCCATGTTCCACTATTGGGTTTTAACGAGTTGTAAACATGTATTTG
The DNA here is from genome assembly GCA_034641835.2 of Pinus albicaulis. Lineage (NCBI taxonomy): Eukaryota > Viridiplantae > Streptophyta > Pinopsida > Pinales > Pinaceae > Pinus > Pinus albicaulis. The sequence continues at coordinate 1,337,445,168 of CM076579.1, read as the reverse complement.
ACGTTGTAGCAGCATTAATAATATATTCTCCTTTCCAACACTGATTCACGTGCTTGTCTGTGGTGATAGTACTATATATCTAATACTTCATTATGTGGTACGTCTGCTTTCATGCATGCCATTGGTTATGAACTATTTCTCAGTGGTTGCATGTATGTTTGCTTTTGGATTAGTGTTTATTTGTCCTTGCCATGGCGGTGATCTATTGTGAACTACTTTGCAGTTAACTTCCAGCATGTTTTATTTCACGTATGTTTGACTGGTTTTCGGCTCACTGATCCCAGTCACGGCATACCCCCCCCCCCCCCCCCTTTTATTCTGCTGCTTATACTTGCCTGTATATTTGTTGATGGTTCGTTAATCTAGGGCTGATTTTGCTTCACTGATTGGTCATTTCATCTTCGCCTCTTCTCCATCATCTTCTCATCCGACAACCAAGAGTGGTAACAACTATGGCGGCAGCCAGGCCCACATACCCAATGGGGCTCCTATCCCAAACTGTGTGAGGTCTGATTGGGACCTTTCACCAGGGAGACCCCCCTTGTTGTCGGCAGTACAATTTTTCCCGTCAACAAAATTGGCGCTAGAAGGAGGGCTAGATGACAAGCTGAGCCCTTAGAGCCTGTAGTTAGTCTCATATCTGTAATGGCTCGTACCCAAATAATTCTCTCGAGATGTTTATCGGATTTTTCTAGTTCTCTATGCTCAATCCCCGATGAACCTCGGTATCACTTGTCCTAGTTAAAATTATATGGTGAGAACAGAGTCTCCATAACCGAACACCTTTCAGATTTTTGTGATTTTTATGAGTGTTACAAAATTGACGATGAGGAGTTGGCTTGTGTGCTTTTCTCCCTCACTCTCGAAGGTCGCATTAAGCAATGGTGCTGCACATTGCCGGCAGCTTCCATCCATTCATTCGAGCAGCTCACCGGTGAATTACAACAAGCTTTTCACAGGTACAATTTTCAAGATGTATTAATAAAGTTAACTGAGATCAGGATGCAACCTCAAGAATCTCTAGAGTATTTTTCTATTAGATTTTTTAATTTTTGTTTTGAGTTCCCTGAAAGGGATGTTGATTGGAAATATTTAATTGAATAGTTTCGACAAGTGGTTTTCGTTTCCCTAGAACACTTTCAATCGGAAACAAATCCTGACCCCGGTGTTTGTTATGATAATCCTATATTTTCCAGTTGTTTAGATTTTGTCCTGAAATCTTTCACACACTCTGTCAATTTGGAGCTTGAAAATCATCTTGGCCTAACATCTCTCCTTGTCAATGAAACCTATCTCGAGTCCACTGAATGTTTTCCTATGTACGATTCTAAATCTCATTCTCACACTGATAATAAATTGAGTCTTGTCTCGGGAAAAGTTGATTTCCCTAAAAAATCATCGAACTGTGATGGGCATATGAAATCATTGACCTCTCCGGATGACATTGATGTGTGAGAGAAATGCCCTTGTGCGGTTGATACCCCTGCAAATGAATATTTTCATCCATTATTCCCTGATTTATTTCATGAGTCTACCACACCAGTAATTCCTTCAATTCATTCAAAATTTTCTTGTAATGGGGTTGGCGATAATCATAAGCACGCGGGTGGTGTTTCACAATCACATTACAAAATTGATGAATCTCTTGTGTATGATATTTTTCACCCGTAATCTTTAAATAACCAAAGGAGTGACTTCCTGTCTCGGCAACCTCAAGATGTTTCTCTTGATGATTCGTCCACATTACTATCCCTCGAGGAGTGTAGCATATGAGATGCCAAAATTGATGGCTCCAATAATCACTACTTATCTGAAAACATTTTTACTCATGCCTCCAAGAATCGTCATTCGTTTCTAGCTATTTACCATACGAAGCCACCAAAATTCGATGATCCACTTTATTATGATTCAAGGACACAACAGGAAATTGAAGCAATTTAGCTTCTACTATCTATTATCTCAAGTTCTCATGAACCTGATGAGACCCCTGAAAAAAGTCGAACTAGGGTTTCTCGAAGTAGGGTTTCTGAAATTATGGTTCCCATGTATCACATCCTCTCAGCATAACCACGCCGGATGTCAGCTCATCTAGGAAAGTTTTCAATTCGAGTGATGTTTCTCTGAGCACATATTTCTATCCCTTAACAGTTGATATGCAACAACCAATATACCCTAATTTATTCACTGGAAGGAAAACACCGGCCATTGTCTCTAATATTTTCGGTTGTTGCCCAGCCAGTACCAGTTGCACTCAGGCACAAGCGTGTGATGTTTGGAAAACCTCCCTAGCACCTGAAAATTTTTGGGTCAATTCATCACATCCTGGGGGATCTAAAGAATCTAATACATTGGATTTTCAATCTGTCAGTTCGCAGAAATTTGGCCAAATCGATAATAAGCCCACTAACGGTTGTCCAATCATCACAAATAATGATCACATCCATTCACCAGTTAATCTCACGAAACCATCAAAGTTTAGAAGCCCCCCACTCGAAGGTCCAAAGTTTGTCCAGGATGGTGAGGCATTTCAGCCTCTGCTGACAGTTACTTTGGTTTCTCACATCCTCGACGAAACCAGGGACAACTTCGAACTAGGGTTTTCAAAATTAGTGTTTCTGCACTCGGATTCACGAGCACCTCAAATTCGCCTTGCGGATACTTATTTTTTCCATCCCATCAAATTGATCATCCTCAACACCATGATGAGGTTTACGGCTGGTTCAGCAGATCCTATCCGATGGATATACCTGCAAATAAGCAATAGATTACTCCTTTTCTGTTATACCTAAGGTTGTGCGTGGATGGATGTGTGTCATTTATAGATGATTGTATGTTTCAAGCCCATATTTCTGTGTATCAGGATGAAAGTGAAATTCAGATTGAACCATCCATTCTGGCACGTTCTTTGGTAAGTAGCCATGACCTTCTGGTTGTTTCACATTCTCTTCAGGTAAGTATTGATGCTGGTGAAGGATTTTGTATGATGGCTCTGATTGCGAACATTGTTGTTCTTGCAGGGCGAGAACTGATGCAGCGGCTGCACTGGAAAACTGATTTCACATAATCCGACCACCTCTTTGGTTAAACTAGGGTTTTAGCTTTAGGCCAGCTAGGATCTGTTAATAAAAGTTTGTTAGTTCAAGGTGCTAATTAGGTTTACTTGCAAAAGTTTTGCTTAGGTCAGTAGTTTATGCATTATAATTTTCCATTTATTTTTTTCACTCATGCTTTTTCAGTTTGCTTGTTGCTACATAATATTCAGATAATCACTACATGTGTTTTGCCTTGTTTTTTCACCTAAAAATAATTGATCTTTCTCACACATGGCATTTCATTGTGTCATAAGCCTCATTTGCTTCATTTCGTTGCATGCTTTCTTCCTCACATCATTCGCATTGGTTATTAACATGGCTTGGAAAAGTTCCTTACATTTCATGCCACCGCATGAGCCCTCATTAAAACCGGAGCCTTCAATCCCTCGGTGCCCTGACTAGCCTCCTTATTTCTCCTTGTATATGTCTAAAGCCAGGTGAGTTACTTTCACCTCTCTACACGCATCGAAACCCTATTGATATTTCCCATTTTCCCGATCATAACTGTTGAAACAATAACTTCATTGTTTTCATGAGGTTGCAGTAGTTACCTCAAGAGGCAGCTTCTCTCAAAACAGGTCATCAAAGTCGTAGTCTCAACATAATGCCTATGATTTTAAATTCATTAGCCAGGGAGATACGAGTCGGTTGCTTGTGGGGAACCTTAACGAGTTTGAATGGCCTATACCCGTAACTTGAGCCTTGTGCCCAGCATAGTCTCGAACATATTAATGATCTGTTTTGCACATTTCTCCTGTGGGTGGTAGATGGGATGTGAAGGCTTGGCATGAGGGAAAACCCAAATCAGAATATCTTTTAGTTTCTGTCAAACAAGAAACAACCTCTCTTGCCCATAAAATAAGTTGGGATCCCTCATCCGCCCATGCAAAATAAGTGCCACAGGCACATGGAAATAAGTGTTACAAGCACATGAATCAAATAACGGTAAAGGATTGAGAAAGGTTTCCTGCGCAGAGAGGTAATGCAACGACTCCGCCGAGGTACTGACCACGCTCGCCGGCAGTGGAGCAACGTTTGTGATTTCTTGAGGTGACTCCGCCGGGGTACTTTCCAGGCGTGCTAGCAACAGAGTAACACCGGAAATCTACTTTAAAATTCTGAATATAATAAGCCCGTTGCCTTATTCTTTACATCATCAACAAGCAACTGGCATCCGTGAAATTTTTCTTTGACGTGTTTTGATTAACGAGACTTAGCTGAGGCACAAGGACTGGGCATATCTATAAAGGTCAAAGTAATACAAAAGGATACCCGTAGAGCTTGTTCAATATTCCCTTGCATCACTATCTGGACTTAGACTATTGTTGTGACATTGAAAGAGATGTTGGATTCTACCAGTGGTTCGCCATTTGTTGTAGCCGCTACAACACCACCCAAAATTTTGGGTATATTCAAAATTTTGGGTCCCCCTCTTCTCGCTTAGCCATTATGGTTTTTGACCCGGCTTGTAGCCAGTGACATCCCCGTGACCTATTCCCAGCCCCTCATAAACATTCTCACCATCATGACGAGATACTTTCACCATATCCACGCCATGCGTGGGGGGGAATCATCATGCTTACACTCGAATGGAAAATTTTCTATGTATTAAGTATATTCATTAGAAGCCCTTTCACCTTGGATCATTTAAGCTTTATGTTTGGGTACTTCACCAAGCTCATGTAAATTATTTGGGGGCGTCATTCCCTAAAGGGTAACTATGAACAATTTGATATTATAATGTTTCATGCAGGTCAATCCCAAGGATGATATACCCAACAATGTCATCACCACACCGAGGGAAAGGAACTAAAGCTAAAACAACAAGGGCGCAGTTGCGGAACATGACACTTTCATACCCTGTACATATGGGAATGAGAACTAAGGCTACAGTTGAAGACCTCATCAAGGTGGATGACAAGGGTAAGAGTAGTTCGAGCTGAAATATGAAAAGTGGAAGATATGTATCGCCTATAAGCAAGGAAAAAAGAGTGCCCTAGTTAGGGGAAATTTCCAGCCACGGTTAAGAAACATCTTACCGAGCGTATAGTTTCATTCCTAAAGAGAGAGGGTTACCTAATTCAAATGGTTATATATTTATTGAAGCAAATGGTAGCTTGAATTAGCAACATCAACTTGCAACGCGGTAGCTGTGGCAGGGCTTTTCAATGCATCCCTTGTCATTCCAATTTTCCATTTTCATAGCATTTGATGGGATCCTAGTAAGTTTAAGGACATATATGACGAATATCACTCTATCAATTTGCTTAGAAATGATGTGAGGACTGTTATAAAGCTGCCCAAAGGCATGATGGAAAGTTTGACAATAGCATGAGCAATATTTTCATCTTCAGTCAATATGAAGAAAAAGTTCTCCCTAAAATTGCTTGAGGTTGATGTGATATGGATTTATCCATTTTCCAATCGATTGTCACAAGAGGTTCCACTCCACAATTCAGCACCCCAGATGTTTGGCTAATTATGGAGTGTTACAATTTTTTGATCCCATTGCTAAACTTGCAGGGAAGTTAGTAGGATGCTTGATTAAGCATAGCTCCACCATTGGTGGAAAATACAGTTTGGTTCATCTTCGTTTGCAAGAGGACATAGTAGCTTTTCTTGCTGCATATTTGATGATGGTGATTATGGTCATGCTGATTACAACTGTCTTATTAGCACTAGTGATGATCGTTTTTTGGAAAGTTCCTTTACCATATAGGCTTTTGTTCTTCACTTTTTCTTCTATTATGGAAAGCATATATGTCTCATCTGTGCAACGCGGTAGCTGTGGCAGGGCTTTTGAGTGAAACCCTTGTCGTTCCAATTTTCCATTTTCATAGCATTCGGCAGGATCCTAGTAGGTTTAAGGACATATATGATGAAGATCGCTCTATCAATTTGCTTAGAAATGATGTGAGGACTGTTATAAAGCTACCCGAAGGCATGATGGAAAGTTTGACAACAGCATGAGCAATATTTTCATCTTCAATCAATATGAAGAAAAATTTCTCCCTAAAATTTCTTGAGGATGATGTGATACGGATTTACCCATTTGCAAATCGATTGTCACAAGAGGTTCCACTCTCCAATTCAGCACCCCAAATGTTTGGCTAATTATGAAGCGTTACGATTTGTTGATCCCATTGCTAAACTTGCAGGGAAGTTAGTAGGACACATGATTAAGCACAACTCCACCATTGATGGAAAATATAGTGTGGTTCATCTTCATTTGCAAGAGGACATAGTAGCTTTTCTTGCTGCATATTTGATGATGATGATTATGGTGATGTTGATTACAACTGTCTTATTAGCACTAGTGATGATCGTTGTTTGGGAAGTTCCTTTACCATCTAGGCTTTTGTTCTTCACTTGTTCTTCTATTATGGAAAGCATATAGGTCTCGTCTGTGCTCGTTAAAGTTCCACATGGAGGGTGGTTTCCTTTTGTTGTTTCCATTGTGCTTACCGTTATGATGTTTAGTTGGAATCATGGAAGACATAAGAAAATTCAATATGAAGTGGCCCACAACATAGACTTTGGAAGCCTGGGTACTTTTGTCTTTGGCAATGAAATTCAGCTGGTGCCAGGATTGTGTTGCTTCTATACCCACATCAACCATGGTGCTCCTCCTATTGTGGGTCATTATGTGGAAAATACAGGTTCCTTGCATGAGGTAATTGTATTAACAGCTATCAAGTACACCCCTGCTAAAACTATATTACCACATGAACGGTTTCTTGTAGAAAGATTGGGATATACAGGACTTTACGGGTGCATTGCTCAATATGAATACAGTGAGTCCTTCAGTGTTGGGGGTGATGAAGTTGTGCATCAAGTTATTTATAGCATCAAAATGTATATCAAGTTCAGGGCAGTTGAGCAAACAGATAAACCTATCAACCTCTCATATTTCCCTTTGGAAGACTACATATCATATTTTCCATCTGTGACCTCACAAATGCAAAAAGAGCTTGGGTAGTTCGTGTCCTGGGAAAAGAAAAGTTCCAGATGCGATAAGGCATTTTTTGGTTCGATAGGATTTTATTGGGAAGCATTTAACAATTTTTTACAAACAAAATGCAGAGCTTCTATGGCTGCTTTGAACATACCACAAATAAGCTATTCAGAGATTGGTTGGGTTTGTGAAATTTGACCATGAAAACATCATTAGAATACTATAAAAATATGAAAACTCCAATAGCCCATCACATTCAAAAAACTGTAGAGTTCGCATGGGAACCATTGTGAAAGGCCAGTGCACTTCAAAATAAATGTGTGAGGAAGTGAATGACGAAGAAGTTTGACATCAAAAGTGCACGTCCTAGAGAATGTCCAAAGACAGAAAAATGCATTAAGAAACCTCTCATCGAGATAGTGTTGGCCCGCTAATCCGTATCTCTCGAGGCAAAGAAATCATTTTGTTTTTGTAAGGCCACCGAAATAATTAAAATCCTCCGCAATGTGCTCCTTTAAGATCAGTCTCCACATCGTTTCGATATATGACTCCAATGCATCGGCGGAATTAAGAATTAAACTCATATTCAACTGCGGAAGGCTGGAGTTGATTTTTAAAGCTGTAAGAAAGGTTCGCGCAGTTGCCCATTGGGGAATATAAAAGAGGGTCATGATGCGGCATAGGCAGAAATTTGTTTCCAATAAATTGCGAGCCTCATCGGCCGCCCAAGGAACCATGTTTCATGAAAACATTGGCACGTAATGAACACCTATGCGTTGTGGTTATGACTGCGTTTAGGTTCGGTGCTCATTGTGAAATCCATATCCACTGGAGGCTCGTAAGAGAATAAGGAGCCTTACATGCATTATGGGGAATGCACATGATTGCATCATAAAATTGTGATTGTACAGTTCATTCGTTTCTAGAAGACGCGCCCAAAGAACAACTTACATGCTTAATGCACCTCGGAAAATTAATCATCCAGCTGATAAATCACAAATGGGCATGTCAGGGATGTAGAGTAACTGCGCACAGGCTTTTCTATGACAATTCACCCCTTTCAAAGTCGATGAATTCGGGTAGGAGAGTAGTCTTCCAGGCTAAGGAGATACAAGCCTGTCCTTGGGTTGTTGCTATAATGACCTTGTCCATATGGCGGCTCAATGCTTCCCACTACTCCCTTAGTGTCATCCTACAAGGCATGCGACCACACTAGCCACCAAGCCGTAGTTAAATCCCCAGCTTATCATCCGAAGATGAGACATCACCAAGAACGTGGTCTGTCACTGGGTCGCAAAACTGATGGAGCAAGTCAAACCAGCGACTGGCGTGGCAGTGCGACCGTGCGACCTCTGTGAGGTTGCATTTCACATAAAAACATTAAGTCGCATTATCCGTCAAGTCGCTGGGTCACATAAGCTCAACAACCGACCAACAGCGCGACCTCCACTACACTACGACTTCGCTAGGGAGTCGCATTCTCCCTCTAAGTCGGGTTGTCACATCACATCACCTTAGCTAACTGCCCAGTTCATCCGCTATGTGACTGGGTAACTGCTAGTGAGTAGCACTACCAATAGGGTCTCAAGATATCCCCTCAAGAAATCAGTCGGAGTTGTGACCTCATTTCAATAACAAACTTACGACCTAGGAGCACCATAATCTGCATTCATCATGTCAACGTGCAGGCTCATGGGAAATTTCAAGAACTGGGAACTCTTGTTCGAAGGATCACTTCCTATATTTGACAAACTTGCATTTCCTCTCCATGCTTAACCATTATTCTCATGTATGCATAGGATTAACGCTCGGATTAAACCCCATTTCAAAGGGCCTCCCCCTTATTGATATCTCGGTGCAAACCTTTTGAACATGGAAGAGATATCATTAGCACATATCGTGGTTTCCATTGTGGAGAACATAAGGAGGGCATAGTCCCAGTTAACAATCCCCCTCCAATGGGTTCTGGACCGATAGGAAGTAGGAGCTAATATCAAAAAAACGAATCTCTGCCCCAACCTACAAGATTGATGGCTCTGATGACGGAGGCGTTATAAAATTTCAGTTCTGAAAGTTGTAGGTTCAACTATTTATCCATAAGGGCATCATACTTTTCTTGCCAAAATTTCCTGATACGAGATTAAGAAGTCAATGTTTTGCTGCCAAATTTCGACACAGGGTCATGAGGAAAGGCTGCAAGAAACTCTCTTTTTCCTTCATTCCCAAAGAAGATTAGGGGATGGTTTTATTTCTGATAATGAGGGTAGAGGCATTGATAGCTTCAAGACTTGTGAGTCAATATCTCCAGATGTCTTCTGCGTTGAATGGATAGAGCCCAAATTTGAAATGCATTGCATCACAGTGGGAGTCGAGTGCATTATCAACCTTAAACCATTGTGGTCGTGGAAGAGCCGATTTTTCATAAAAATGCATATTTGTAATATGGTTGGAATTTATGCAAATGCATCATCGACTGCGCAACAAAAGACAGTCAACAACTGAAAGATATGCCTCCTTTACGTGGTCGTTGGATTCTTCTTTGTGGGTATTCAACAACCTCAGCTGGGTGTAGAACTTCAAGGGTCGAAGATGTGGAAGGATCCATCTCATCAAGGTCTCTCCCCTTATTTAGAACTGGTCATTGCTTATTTTTGCTGCTGCAACAAGTAATTTGCGTGGATTTAACATGCGAGGATAATTTTATTAAGTGCACTGAGCCCTCAGTGAAGTGGAAGCAGCAGATCCATGTCTTTACCCACACTTTATAAATTAATTTCTATATGGTGTGATGTTCAGAGAGGATGAGGGGGCATCATGTCTCATCTCCTGAACCACATCCCTATAAAGTAATAGCTACCAAAACAAGTTAAACTACATATTCACATTTGGCACTCAGTCCATAGCAATACCAATGGACATTACAATGATTAAAGAGGCGCAGGGAAAGCCTACACGATCCATTCTCTTTGATGACATAGTGGCACAACACTTGACCACACAGGGGTCTAAATTTGTTATTTTCACTCTTGAAATTAATTAAATATCCCTCTAGCATTATTATTCGATCATGAAGACATTTTACCTATGCTATGTGATTGCAGGTGGAAGCTTTTAGTTTGCACAAAGAGCCAGAATTTTCCCAGCAAGCAAGGGGACCCTTTTCAAAGTGAGGTGGATTCTCACTAATCCCCAAGAAACTCGCTTTAATCTCAAAGGCACCTGGTCACTTTCACAGGACAGAGATGCAAGAAAAGGAATCTTTCTATGAAATCCATAGATCACCGAAAGAAGAACGCAGGTCGCAAGTAACCCCAGGTCGTAGGTCGCAGATTGCCCACGGTCGTAGGTCACAGATCGCCCACAGTCGCAGGTCGCAGATTGCCCAAGATCGCAAGGTCGCAGATTTCTCAAGGTCACAAGTCACACATAACCTTGGGTCGCAGGTCGCAAATGGCCCAAGTCGCAAGCTAGCCCAACAGTCGGGAAGACCAAGAGTCAAGGGCAACTCGAGAGTCATCTCAGCTTATATATACAACTTCGAGAGAGGATACAAGGACTTTTAGCTCGACAATGAAATCTAGGATGATAGAGGAATTGTTGCTAGAGAGCTAAAGGCACTCAGCTCTTGGTATCAAGTAGAGAGAGAGGTAGTGAGGCTAGGGTTTTGTATCATGCATTGAGATGAATAGCCCATGTTCCACTATTGGGTTTTGACGAGCTGTAAACATGTATTTGACGTTGCAACATCATTAATAATATATTCTCCTTTCTGGCACTGATTCACGTGCTTGTCTGTGGTGATAGTACTAGCTATCTAATACTTCATTATGTGGTACATCTGCTTTTATGCATGCCATTAGTTATGAACTATTTCTCAGTGGTTGCACGTATGTTTGCTTTTGGATTATTGTTTATTTGTCCTTGCCACAACGGTGATCTATTGTGAACTACTTTGCAGTTAACTTCTGGCGTGTTTTCTTTCACGTATGTTTGACTGCTGCCCACCGATCCCGCCATGGCATAACCCCAATTCCATTTTTATTTTGCTGCTTAGACTTGCCTGTATTTTTGTTTATGATTCGTTAATCTTGAGCTGATTTTTCTTCACTGATTAGTCATTTCATCTTCGCCTCTGCTCCATCATCTTCTCATCCGACAACCAAGAGTGGAAACAACTATGGTGACAACTGGGCCCACATACCGGATGGGGCTTCTATCCCAAACGGTGTGAGGTCCGATTGGGACCTTTCACCAAGGAGACCCCCTTTTTTTTAGCAGTACAATTTTTCCCGTCAACACCATATTAAAAGTAGACAACTACAAATCAAAATTAAAACCCTAACAAATGAGAGCACAGACAAAAAGAAACTTTTGATAAATTAAATTTCTTGACCCAAGTTGCATATTCCCTACCAATTGGTGTCATAGATATACCTTCTCCAGGGGTCCAAGAAAATATACCCCTTGGAAAATAACAGACTGACGACCTTGTGCAAACAGAGGACCATAAACCATATATGAAATTGACAAAAAGCATAGTTTTGCAAATAGAGGAACAAGAATAATAGATGAAAATAACAAAATAAATAGTAGTACAAAAAGAGGAACATGAACTAGAGATGAAACTAACAAAGGAACATGAACCAGAGATGAAACTAACAGAGGATCAAGAACCAGAGATCAAACTAACCAAAAGACATTGCTGTGCAAATAGAGGGTGAGGAACCAAAGGATAAATTAGTCATGCGTATACCCTCTTATAAGGGAAAACTAATAACTTTCCATTTGCACGAAAAAATGATTCGTGGCCTTTGCAAGACATGGGAAAATATATAAACAAAGTTGAAGGAGAACATAAAAACACAGTGGTTGAGCTGAAAAGGAAGGTGAACAAGATGGAAAATGATAAGAAGCAACTCGCACAGATAATAGATGGTGTGCTTAGTTTCAGGGCTCCTTCAACCAATTACAACGTGTACTTTATAGAAAGATTGTTGAAGTTTAAAAAGAATGCTATCATCAACAATAAGCCATTCCATGTTGAATACAAACATGGCTTCATAGAATCATATAGGGCTTGCACGAATCTAGAAAAATAATTTCTCTTTGAAATGTACCAATCATAATTTTCTGGTATCTCTTAACAAAACATGGAATCCCAACCCTGATGTAGGGGATGTCCAATTGAGAGCCTTTTTATCGTATTTGAGAAATCACATCAGTTGGGTGGAAGCTCTTCAAAATTTTAAATGCAATTATGAGAGAATTTTTTGGGTTAGAGGATAATATGAAATACTTGTGCAATTGATACAAGAACAACAACAGTTGGCTAGTTTGTCATAGGTAGCAAAGTATATCGCCAAGAAGATGCAACAAACCATTGCATCATGCATAGCCTAGATTAAAATATTGGAGATTGTTGCACAAGAAGGATATAAAGAAAGGTAGGATTCCTCGCGAAAAAAAAAAAAAAAAAAAAAATATATATATATATATATATATATATATATATATATATATATATATATATATATATATATATATATATATAAATATAAAAAAGTAAAAAATATCCATTTAACTACCTAATCTTAAAGATAGCCTTAACAAGGGTTGCTCAATATATTATTTACATGTAACAGTGTGGGAATAACTAGATCGGTCCTAGATTTTTCTATCCAATGATTTGGCTGCCAAAAAGGATACATAAAAAGTATTATACCCTAAAAAAGGAGTTTGACTGTTGGAATGAAAATATGGAAAGAGGAGGGTATCTTCGCCATGGTGAAGCAAGACATAGTGATTATTGTATCAGCAATTTTCATTAAACTCCCCCTTCATTCTCATATTCAAATTGACCCTTGTGTTCTTGCTGATATTAACTCCCTCATTGGTGTTGGCATTCTCCCACTCACCGTTTCTGACACATCGGCCCACCGTTGCTAATCGTCAATGCTTTAATCCCTTTTCAATGAAGTATAGGACACCCTCCAATTCCTCTCCATTAAAGAAAAACAAAATTTTCAAGAAGATAAACAACCTATGTTGACCTTGTTAACTCACCCTCCCATAGGATAGGTTGGCCTTGTTTAACAAGCAACAAGGCCTATAAATAAGCCAAGCTCTCCCTGATTCGACCAAAACAACTTAGTCAACAAGAGACCAGGAATTTGAGTTGATTATCTGTCTTAAATTCAAACTTTTTCTCATTAAAAATTAGGTTTATTTCCAGGCCATAATTCAACCTAGTTCAACCTCAATTTGGCCCAGCAACTCGGCTTATTCACCGTTGGAATTTCAGCCCTTGATACTCAACCTATTTGTACATGTGATTGTGGCTCTTGCAACCTAGCCTATTTAGATCAGTAACCCTTGCAACTCGGCCTATCATTCAACCAAAACAAGTGAGTCAACAAGATGAGGAAAAATATGGTTCATATCTCATGAACCTAGAAGAATATTGTAGGAGCATCTCTTAAAGACACTATGTTATTGACTAAGGTTTCTTGGAGGGCTTCATGGTCAATTTTTTTAATATTCTTGGAGTTATTTATTTGTCTTGAATTCAACCTTGTTCTCATTAAACATTCAATCTATTTCTACCCCATAATTCAACTTAGTTCAACCTCAATTCATCCCTGCAACTTAGCCTATTCAGAAATGTAATTTCAACCCATGTAACTCAACCTATTTAGACCTGTAATTGCGACCCTTGTGACTCAACATGTTCAACCCTATATCTCAACTTATTACTAATTTAGTAAGGCATGGATACGTACCTTTTTTGGGGTATATTTTTGGTGGTTGATTTGATATTTCCTTAAGTCACTTAAAGAGAACAGTTAGATTTGATTTTGAGACCATCTTTGGAGTTATCCTTGAAGTTTTTCTTAAAGTTTTTGAAGCCACTTTAGAGTAGCCCCTTGAAGCTAATTTGGAGGAGCACTTGGAGACATTCTTGAAGCCATTTTGAAGCAACCACTGGAGACACCTTGAAACAGTGCTTTGGAGATATCTTGGTAGAGCTTTGGATCATTGTTTGAGTTATATTTTTAGTGTTTGGTGGCTAGAATTACTAAAGAGTATGATTGGCTCTCTTAAACCAAGTTGGAGCCTTTGGTTTATGAATGGATTGGAGTCCTAATTTGAAGCTTGTAAAAATGATAGGTATCCTTGGTGTCCTTGCTAATCTAAGTTATTTTTTTAAAAGCTAACATTTATTAAACATAAAAAAATTTACTTTAGATTTATTTAAAATACATCAAATACATAACCAAAAACACATAACATAACACACTTAATACATAACCATATTACATTACATATTATACAACGCAACATAAACAAATATATAAATTTAAAATTTTCTTTGTATAAATTTTGAATTTCTCCATTTTTTATTTTTATTAGCATTTTAAATATCATTTGTAGTTGGTATATAAGGTATTATACGAAAACTATATGAATGTGAAAAAAGTGTGAAAGTAACCAATACAAATTTGAAATATTGTATATAAAGTTGATTTTTTTTTTTAAATCACAAATTTAAAATAAAATTAATTTTATTTCACTTAATTAAACAAGTTGAATAACTAATAATTAACTTAACACTTGAATAAATCATTAAATCAAAGAGAATTTTTTATTTTTATAACAAAGTGCACTTTGTTATAAAATTATTATGATACAAAACTATATAAATTATATAAATTAAGATAAAAAATAAAATAAAAATAAATAAATAAATAAAAGACTTCTCCCATAGTGGCCATGCTATCATGACTATGATGACTATGTATTTTAATATATTTTTACAATTTTATAAGTTCATTTTTATTAACTTGTTATAAAATTATTATTTGCAAATACAAAATTATATAAATTAAGTTAAATTCTAAGAAAAAAAATACTAAACAATAAAAGACTTCTCTCATACTTTGGCCATGCTATCATGACTATGATGACTATATATTAGAATATATTTTTACAATTTTATAAGTTCATTTTTATTAACTCACCCATGGTTAGTGTAGATGGCTATCAAGTGAAAGAGATTAAGAACTCAACTTTAAAATATAAACAATGGTTGGTATAATCTGATAAGAATGGAACTTTCAAATATAAAGAGTGGTTGATATAATAAGATAGCCTCAGAAAGAAAAATTAACATGCTAAAAATCAAATCTTAAGATGTAAAGTTGAAAACCATATACGCCTATTTACCTTGCTATTTAAAGTCCATACAAATAAATAAACTAAAGTAAATCTATTAAGATATACAAATAAATAAAATTAAAAATATAAATTTAATATCCATTTTATTAAAAGATATAATAGAAAAACAAAATTATGATTTAAGCACTGTCCAAATATTATAAAAGCCAATATTTATTAAACTTCAAATTTTAAAAAGTTTCAATTACTTTAATATACACCAACTTATGGACAATATTATATCTATACAATAAAATATCACTTTACCCAACACATTTCAATACATCACAATATCGCATAATACATTACAACACAACTTAAATAAATATATAAATTACAATCTTGTTTGTATAATTTTTTCACTTTCCAATTAATAATTTTTACTAACATTTTAAACATCATTTGTGGTTGGCACAAAGGGTACTATGTGAAAACCATATGGATTGTGAAAATAAAAATAAATAAAGTTGATTTTTTAAAACTAAGATAATGAGTAAAAAAAATTTACTAAAAGTAAGAGACTCTTTTGGCCATGCTACCTTTAAAAGTTGAGAAAGAACAGCCTATTTTTAAAAGGAAAAATAATCTAGACTTTGAGAATTACAATCTCGTTTTTAATAATTCACTTATTGTTATGAAAATGATATCATGCAAAGGATGTTGTGTAAGTAAAATTTTAAAATGTAAAGTTGAAATATATATACATATCTATGTATAATAAAAATACAAATTTACATATCCATAACATATAACATAAAAATGTTCTACAAATATTTTTAAAATATTGAATCTCTTAAAATTATAGTGATTGGTTTTCTGGGGTTTGACTTTGTAACACTTACCTACTTACATCCTTACTTTACACTGTTTATATTAAAAATAAAAATAAAACATATACATGCTATCTAAACAAAAACTAGATCATGTATATATTATGTATCAATCATGCCTTTTACTTTAAATACTTGTAAAACATTTCAACATAATCGAATTACAAGGTTTATATTTCGCATTCACTTAGGTAACGAACCTATCCATATGAAGTTGGCTATATAATGTGACTAACAGTTTTGTACATGCCTTAATTTCTTAGGTACGCAGTTAACCTTCTCATGTATTTGTCACATAGTATGAACCATCATTCGATTCCCAAGATGATTAACCCGCAGCGGCACTTAATGTCTGATAGGAATCATATATTTGTTTATTTGATTGTCTGGTCTAGATTATTACACCGATGATTAATGATATGCCTATGTGGTGCTACAGTCTCTATCTGGCAAGGTTGGATGCCAACTTCTGCACTATTGGATTGTTTCCCCTTGAGATTGACGAAGATCCGGCAATGGGGTGGGTTAGGGTAACTACCCATTCCCCAAACCCCTCCGCCATTGTTTCATTAATGCATTACGCTGGAGCGGAGCTCTCAGCTCTGCAACTGTATGCTCTTGCAGTGATGCTCAGGCCATACCTCCATGAGGAGAGTTATGTTATCAGTTTGATTCTGTGTGTTACTCCTTTCTTGTCTTTTTTTCCTTTCCTCATTGGTAAGTAGAGCTGATTATGCTGCAAAAATTATATGATGCCTTTGGGAATGGCTCTGTCAGCCAAAGAGCATTGTGTGTGCCTTTTTTTTCCTTCCATCTTGGCTTCATGGTTCACACAGGCCTCCGGAATCTCCGACGTTCTCCTCCATACATGTTTCTCGGTACTTGGTTTGCACACCATTTTTCCTTTTATAAATTCTGTACAGAGATATATGAGCATTTTTTATCTACTTTCTTGGTTTTTCGAGAGTTGCTAACTCAGAGGAACTTGTTTCTTTTTGTTTGTGCTCTAGTTAGGCACAATTTGGGTGAAAGAGAAACATTCTAATTTGAAGTCTCGTCCTCGGCTCTAATCCCTTGTAAAATGGTAAGAGCCTTTCACGTTTTCTTCCTTATACTCAACCCATAATACGACATGTTGTAACGCTTGGCCTTCCTCTGTTGAAATTTCCAGGCAAAGACTTTCTGGCTATCGGTTGCATGAGCAGTTAAATGTTTAGTTTTTGATATGGGTATTTGTTAAACTGTTTTTGCTTTTGGGCTCAGCCCTGTCCCGTTATATGTCCACCGGAATTGGTCCTCGGTGACCTCTGAACTGTTTCATGAGGGTTTAAAATTTCAGAGCTACATCTCTGTTTCTTTTTCTTTCAAATTCGTAAATATACCTATGGATATCTTCAGTTATACAATGTTGTGTCTACACAGCGGGTTTTATCATGTTATGGGTTCTCCATTGTTACAACATTTTTTAGTCATCTAACCTCTTATCATTAGATGGACCCAAGTACACCTCGTAAGACCAATTTTACCCTAAGTAAAATTGCTTTCACTATGTAAAATAACTTAATAAACCACATTTATTAGGTTGTTTATGGTCTAAACAGGAAACCCCAAAAGGAAATATTAAACAAACATATTTTGTTTGATTTTCCTCATGGAATAATTAATTAAACCATAATTTAATTATTATTCCTAGTCATGTTTAACCCAAAAACAAAGAAATTAATTAGATAAACCTTTATTTATCTTATTATTTTCTAGGAATAATTATTTAAATTTTATTTAGATAATATTCCTTGTTAAATATGACCAAATCACCCACAAATAATTAAATAAATCATTATTTATTTGATTATCCTTCAACCACTTCCTTAAAAAGATAAATAAATAATTTATTTATTTATTATTAACAAATAAAGGGATTTGACCCAAGTCAAATACTTTTTCCCTCCAACAAATATAATAAAATATTCCATAAAAGGTGGATCTGGATTTGGTTAACATTATTTTAATCATGCACCAAGATCTAGAATGACCCAATATTTTGTTATAAATAGGAGGGTTTTTCCTACCATTCTTCACCTTTTGTTACCTATTAGATCACTCTGGATCTATACACTTGGTCACATTTTTCTACATTATTTGTTGTGTGAGCTCCCTTTGAGTTCTATCTTTGTCTGGGTTTTCTATACCAACAAGAGAGAGAGATCTAGATCTGAAGTGCTGAGGACTTCCAAGAACCCATCCCATTGAGGAGAATTGGAAACATCTTCTTGTTTTCCTCCCAGGTGCCCTTAATACAAAAAAATTCTTTCAAAAATTGTTCTTGTCTTGTCTATTGGATATATGGAGCAAACCCTTCTTTTTACTGCTTAATGTCTTTCTATGCATAGATCTGGTTTTTTGCAGCTCTTGTCTTGATCAACTAACTGCAGATCTGAAGATATTGGCAGCCATCTTTGATGTTAGGGCTATTATTTATGCGTAGCTAAAGTGATCTTTTTCCATACGCTTCGACAAAGGATTCATACTAACAATTGGCGACTCCACACGGGTTTTCAATTACGACCGCTATCGTTTTTCATATTCCTGCATATCCAGCTACTTCAGACCCTAGGGTTTCTTTCCAGCTTTTTGTTTTTCCTATTTTCATGGTGTTTTTCCCCTATAACACCCTAAAGCATTACGTTACAACAGCGTGTTTTGGCCTATTGCGCGGGTATGGACATCGATCGCAAGCGAGATAGCAACTTTCACGTCATCTGTATGGGGACAACCCCTTGATTCGGTACTACTTTTCGGCCCATGGCCCCAACGACCTGGACCTCCGAGTCACACTTTTCGACCCTTTTAGGCACGCGCGAAAACGGTGTGTAGAAATTTGCTGAATAATGATTAATTATCCACCGAGACTATCCTGATCACATACAATTCGAATTTATATGCAGCACATAATCTCTTCCACTCAGATCATCACACATGCGGAAATAAAATCAAGCGATAACACATCAAATCATCATACACATTAACACAGTATGTATGGGGAAAGCTTATAGCTGAAAACCCCGCAGCTATTGTGTATATTATAATGGAGAAAACATGTAACAAACTCAGTAAAATACTCCTCACAAGTACTCAGTACTATCTCATGAAGTTACACACAAAACTAGCTTGGTTTTGAACAAGTCACAGGTTAAAAAATCATCCACTAATTGCCTGCTTCTATTGCGCAATCACTGCTAGCCTAATGAGATATCCAAGGTTCGAATCTCCTTGGCTTGACAGCGCAATCATCATTGGAAATTCCCTCCAAGTGTGGTGCAAATCCCATGCACAACTGATGTCACAACTGATAGCTATCTCAACCCTTTCATCTACCTCTTTCACTGGTCTCCACTGAACTGTCCATGCACTGTAGTGAACTGATGTGTTCTTGAGTTGAATAATGAGTTAATAATTAGTGAATTAAATAATATTTAATTCACTCCACTCATTACTAGTTGATTAACTAGTTAAACTAATCACAACTAGTTCAACTAAGTTAAACCGAACACAACTCCACCAACTGTCTCATCAACTCCACCAAACTTCTGCCACTGAAGTCCTAACTGAAGTCAACCATGCATGAGCTCACCAAACCCCTAGGAATAGCATAATTCCTCTGTCAGATGCATGAGCCACTTCCAAGGCTCAAACTGAAGTGCTCCAAGAGAGTAAACTGAAGTTTAGAGTCCAAATATTATTAAGGGTAAATAATATTTGACTTCCCTATTTTTAGGATAGGCAGTCTAAAATAGACTTCGACCTAAATGTCTAAAAATAGAGGTCCATCTATTTTTACCAACATGACCAATACTCCAAGAATAACATACTGCAACCCCTGGACCATGCTCCATATGTCTAAAAATAGACTTTACGCGAAAACTGCAGACCGCAGATGAAAGGCGACTTCATTTCACCCCAGCTCCATCATCTGCTTGCATTTCAACATAGAACTCGCGACCTACCGAGATTTCTGCTATTTTCCTATTTGTCGACAAATACACCCAAATAGTTATTGAGAAAGTGTATCGGTCAGCACTTACAAATATTCCAACCTCAGCAGTTGGATCCGGCTTCCTTCTCGCATCCTTCATCACATGCATGTAGACACGAGAACCAAAAATCCGCAAATGGGAAATATCAGGCCTCTTGCCAGAATAAGCCTCCTCTGGTGTACTCATGCCAAGAACCTTGTGAGGACAACGGTTCTGCACATACACTGCTGTATTGCATGCCTCAGCCCACAAGTGAAGGGGTAGGCCCTGATCATGCAACATCGCCCGTGCAACACCCACGATCGTTCTATTCTTCCGCTCAGCCACCCCGTTCTGCTGTGGGTTATGGGGTGCGATGAGCTCTCTCCGAATCCCTTCTGCGCTGCAGAACTCCTTGAATTCAGCCGAGATGAATTCACCACCGTTATCACTCCTTAGAGCAATCACCTTTTTCCCCGACTCCTTCTCGACCAGTGCTTTAAACTCACAGAACTTCGCGAATGTATCGCTCTTCTTCTGCATGAAGAAGATCCAGCACTTTCGAGAGAAATCATCAACAAAGATCACATAATACTTGTGCTTTGCTGTCGAAGCAACTGAGAAAGGACCACACACGTCTGTGTGAACTCTCTCAAGGATCGTCGTGGCGACTATCCTTCTCGTGAAAGGTGGCTTTCACATACTTCCCCAAAGTACACCCCTTGCACTGATCTGACTGCACAAGGGTGCCCTTAGGAAGCCCAGTAGAAATCTGCTGCAGAATCTTCAAAGCTCCATGGTGAAGGTGGCCCAATCTCCTGTGCCATAGTTCGCCCTCATCATCTCGGCTCACCACTTCTCCCGCCTTGCATGCCATAGCTGCGCAGCCATCTACCTGCAACTGATAAAGGTTCTTGGTTCGAACCCCTATCTTCCGGGTCTCTCCAGTAGTCTTACTGCGCAGGAAGGCTTTTCCTTCGCTGAAGACCGCATCATACCCCTTATCCTCCAACATCGCCACAGAGATCAAGTTCTTCTTCAATCCAGGTACATGCATGACATCCCTCAATACAAAGGGTTTACCAGACTCCCTCTGAAAGGATATGGTACCAATACCAGTCGCACTGTATCTACCATCATCGCCCATCTCGATGTGCACACCCAAATCTTTGTCCTCCAGATCTGAGAACAAATCCCGATCTCCCGTCATATGAAATGACGCACCGCTGTCCAAGAACCACACCGATCCCATCACACTTGAAACCAAGCATTCGATCAGTGAAAAGTCAAGCTCGAACTGTGAAGCCAAAGCTTCTCCATCTGCAGATCTTCCCGCTTGCTTGTTCTTCTTCTTCTTTGGACAATTGGTAGCATAATGTTCGTGATCATGGCAGTGAAAACACTTCACTTTCGCCATATCCTACTTCTTGCCCTTTGCACCGGAATGAGAAGGTTTCTTACCCTTCCCCTTCTTTGCTTTGGCCACCAAAGCGCAATTTTCTTCATCAGCTCCCTTTGATGAAGATCCATCTCGAGTAGTCCTCCTTATCTCCTTCTGCATGAGATCCGCCCAAAGGCGCTCCCATCCCGGCAGCTTCTCCCGACCATTGACACTATCTTGATATGAGTGCCAAGCCTTCGGAAGACCAAGGAGAGCCAGGTCGACCATGTCCTCGTCTTCGACAGTCACCCCCACACTTCCCAGCTCATCTCTGCACTGAGTGAACTTCGTGAGTTATTTGGCGATACTGTCGCCTTTCTCCATCTTGATGTTCCTGAGCTTATCTTTGAGCGCCAGCTTCCTTTGGTCACTCTTACTCTGGAATAGATCCATCAAAGCTTTCCACATTAAATATGGAGTAGCCTTTCCATGCAGGGTGGATACAATATGATCCTTGACGCCCTCCAACAGGATCCTTCGACACTTCGCCATCTTCTTTTGCCATGCATCGACTTCAGCAGGATCAGTGGGCTTTTGGAAATCCGTATCTACGAACTCCTTCAGACCATTATCTTCTAATAATGCCTCCATGCGATCCTTCCATGCAACATAATTCGAACTGCCTTCAAGAGCATATTCGAGTCGCAAACCGTTGAAAGACATTTTCAACACCGGCACCAAGAAAACAAAACTGCTGCAAAATTTTGAATTCCACTTCAAAGCTCAACCGCTCTAGATCTGTGAGAACAAATTATTTCTAGCACAGAGATTGACTGCAAGGGGCATTTACCAGACCTTTCACTTTCCGAAGAAAGATGAATCCGGAGGCTACCTGGCCCGCATGCAGACTCTGTCTACCGAAATAAGTTTGTAATCACTGTGATGATCAATCTCTGCTCCGATAATTAATCTAGCTCCGATACCATGTAGAAATTTGTTGAATAATGATATTTATCCACCGATATTATCCTGATCACATATCAATTCGAATTCATATGCAACACATAATCTCTTCCACTCAGATCATCACACATGCGGAAATAAAACAAGCGATAGCACATCAATTCATCATACACATTAACACAGTATGTATGGGGAAAGATTATAGCTGAAAACCCCGCAGCTATTGTGTATATTATAATGGAGAAATCATGTAACAAACTCGGTACAATACTCCTCACAAGTACTCAGTACTTTCTCATAAAGTTACACACAAACTAGCTTGGTTTTGAACAGGTTACTGGTTCAAAACTCACCACTAATTGCCTTGCCTCTATTGCGCAA
The DNA here is from genome assembly GCA_034641835.2 of Pinus albicaulis. Taxonomy (NCBI): domain Eukaryota; kingdom Viridiplantae; phylum Streptophyta; class Pinopsida; order Pinales; family Pinaceae; genus Pinus; species Pinus albicaulis. The sequence goes on along the minus strand of CM076579.1, from coordinate 1,337,422,339 downwards.
TCATGGCCTGTCTAAATAGAGATCCAAGGTTCGAATCTCCTTGGCTTGATAGCGCAATCATCATGGGCAATTCCTCCAAGTGTGGTGCAAATCTCATGCACAACTGATGTCGCCACTGATAACTAACTCCACCCTTTCATCTACCTCTTTCACTGGTCTCCACTGAACTGATCATGCACTGTAGTGAACTGATGTGTTCTTGAGTTGAATAATGAGTTACTAGTTAATGAATTAAATAATATTTAATTCACTCCACTCATAACTAATTGATTATCTAGTTAAACTAATCTCAACTAGTTCAACTAAGTTAAACCGAACACAACTCCACTAGCTGTCTCATTAACTCCACCAAACTTCTGCCACTGAAGTCCTAACTGAAGTCAACCATGCATGTGCTCACCAAACCCCTAGGAATAGCGTAATTCCTCTGTCAGATGCATGAGCCACTTCCAAGGCTCGGGAAGGCTAAAGAGTGCTCCCGAAGTGGCCCAAGTTTAGAGTCCCGGAATATTATTAAGGGTAAATAATATTTGACTTCCCTATTTTTTAAGGAATATTTGATCTAAAAATAGACTTGACCTATAGGCCAAAATAGAGGTCCATCTATTTTTACCAACGACCAATACTCCAAGAATAACATACGCTGCCAGTCCCCGAACCATGCTCCATATGTCTAAAAATAGACATAGTCTAAAAATAGACTGCGGCAATTTGCACTGTGACCCACTTAGTGAAGGCGACTTCATTTCACTAAGCTCCATCATCTTGCTGCATTTTCAACACAGAACCTGCGAATGCCAATTTTTCTGCTATTTTTTTGAAATTTTTCTGGCTTTTTCTGAAGCTTCTGTCAAGGTTTTCCAGCCTCTGTCTCAGCTCGTTTCGACCTGTTTCTGATCTGCTTTGCTCATCCAAGTGGGAACCTAGCCCCCTAGGGCTTCAGTACCCTCCACTTTTGGTGGAAGAGTTTTAGCTGTTTCAGGTGTCTGATTTTCCAGAGTTTCAGCCTTCTTTTTTTTAGATCTGATCCCTCATTTTCAGATCTCTTTACATCAGCTCTTCTTCCTTTCAAACCGCCTCTTGTGGCTTTGTTTGGACCTCCTTTTAGGGCCTCTTCCTTGCCCCTTCTGCTTTTTGCTGATTTCCTCTTTGTATCCAGCCACCTTGCCTCTGCCTCTTGGCTGTGATCTGCACCTATTTTTAGCAGCTCTTCCCTTTAGATCCCTGTCCCTTTTGACCCTAGATCTATTGGCCTCCTTTTAGTGTGTTTTGACTAGATTTTTTCCCTCTTTTGGATTAGTTTTGAGAGACCCGCCTTGTTCGGTTGAATCGATGCACTAGTAGCTATTAATTTTCTGTTATTTCAGCATTATATACTGTTTTTGCAGCATTATTTTCAGTTACGCAACACACTTTTTCTCTTGCTCTCAAAACGAAAAGGGTTTAAAAATTAAAATTAACACACGCCACACACTCACCCTAAGCGAAGAAGAGCCTGGTTTACACCGCCAGGCAAAGACTTTAAAATCAATTGACACTGCACCTATCTACCCTTGTTTCGACATTGTAATCACTTGATTCTGCACCTCCTTGCCCTTGTGGTCATTCTTCTTCCCCTTGCGCTGTGTTTGTGTTGTCATCATTGCGCCCCCAAGGCGTACTTCCCGGATACTTCTTGGCCTTCACCCTCAGTTTCCGGTCGATCGACCTGCTCCGTCCCGCCATCGTCAAGCCAGTCCTCCTTCGAGTCCGCACTCCGACTCCTCTTCTGATTCCTTGGGTTCTCCTTTTCTTTCCGGTTCTCCCCCTGTAATTTTCACTATGTCTGGTCCAGGGCCTAACGCTAGTGGAGCCCCCGGCCCTAATGCCGGAACTACTACTAGCGGAACCACCACAGGAACTACCTCGGCCACACCCTTGCTGCCATACATCGCAGGCCTCAGCCTCCCTGATTTCAATCAGTTGATCAATGACCCTATCCGCCACGATGTTAGTTGGCCTGCTATGCCAACCAAGCTCCCCTCCGACATCCCTAAGTTCGAAGGCCTTGCTGGAGAAGATCCAACCAACCATGTCCGATCTTTCCACATGTGGTGTTCCTACAATTCCATCACCGATGATTCCATCCGTCTTCGGTTGTTCCAACGCACACTTACCGGTGAAGCTTCTAAATGGTATGTTGACCAAGCCACCTCTTCCCATACCACCTTTGCAACCAGTGCCCAAGCCTTTTTATCTTAATTCCAGCTCCCTCTCCGATACGATACTGGTACGGAGCTTTTGACCTCTTTCAAGCAAACCTCTTCGACCCGCCTTTCCACTCATGTCCAGGAATGGCAACGAAGACGAAGCTTATGTCGAGCTCCCCCCTTCGAAGATCGGGTCTATATGGACTGGTTCCTTCGCTCTCTCTTAAATCCCATTGGCAAAGATGTGGCCTCCCATTTCCCTCAAACCGAAGAAGCCGCCCTCCAAATAGCCTTGAAATATGACCTGATCTATGATCAGTCTGGTTATGTTTATACCGTCCTCCCTGACCTCCCCAGGCCCGGTGGCGCTAACGCCCCAGGGGCATCTCATTCTATCGATGGTATCGTTGGAGCCCTTTCTCATCCGTATGCTCAACCTCCTATGGGCTATGGTCTCCCTCAGGGAGGGGCCAGCACCTCTAGCATTCTTCCCCCTCCCGGTAGCATGTATCCAGGATACGGCATGCCTCCTCCTTTTGCCCAACCTCCTGCTTACCTCAATGTTGCCCAACCTAACCATTACCCTTATCCGCAGCTTGGTGCGCCAGCTCCTCCAGCATATGCGCTTCCATCTCCCTTGCCTCCTCCAACCCCGCAACAGCACCTACAGCCCCCTCCAGGGAAAGTATTTGCACAGCAGGGCGCGACTAATCCCCCTTCTTCTCAAAGAAGGTGGAGAGGCAATCCAAACCAATCTGCCCCTGGTACTCGTGGGCCTAATCCTCAAGGTCTTGACCCTAACACCTCTAACTAGCAACAGGGCACTCAGCCCAAGCCAGACAGGCCTTTTCTTACCAATAAGCCTTGTTCGTGTTGCGGTGTTTATGGTCATTACACCCACGATTGTCCCCTCTTACCCTAGATGCAGCAGATGTGGGAGTCTCAAGCCACATTGCGCAGACAACATGCCTCCCCTAATGCTCCCCCTAATGTGGCCACTACTCAACCAGCTGTGTTTACTGATCCTTTCCCTCAGCAAGGCTTCGTGGCTACTCCACCAGGTCGCCACTCCACCTTCCATTTTTGGTTCCTCCGATTACCAGATCCTCATGATGAACTCTGATCCATCCCCTCCCGTCGACCTTCACCTTCAAACTCGGTCTCACCAGTACCCCAAGCCTCTCGCTCAGTTTGCCCCCGAGTCCCCCTCTTCAGGTTCTACAGAGCCTCTTTCGACATCCAATGGTCCCTTGCATATCCCTCAGCCCAAAGTTGAGGTTCATACCAAGATTCCTAAGGGATCATTACACCGAAATGCTGCTTCTGGTCGAGCTGCTCATTCGTATAGCATAGTAGATGATTTGGCGCAGTCTCCTGCTACCATTTCCACATTGGAACTCCTCCATTCGTGCCCTTCCAAAAGAAGGCTCTGCTATCTGCCATGGGCGCTGTAGATCCTGCTGATGACCAAATGATTTTTTTTGACGCCCATCAATCAGAACATCCTCCTCTTCCTGCTTCCGTCTCCTTCCAAATCCCAGTCAAAATCCGGAATGCCAACGTTTCTCGATGTATAATTGATGAGGGGGCATCCACCTGTGTGATGTCCGCTTCGGTTTGGAAGCAACTCGGATCTCCTGACTTGGCCCCTTCCACGATCACCCTTTGAGCGTGGGACGGCCATGCCTCTCAGCCCATTGGCCTTTTTCGTAATTTTCCTATCACCCTCACTAGTAAGACTGTTTGCGTTGACGTCGAAGTCATCGACGCCCCTCTAGACTACAACATTCTATTGGGGCGAAGCTACACCTATGCCATGTTTGCTGTCCCATCCGCGGTTTTTCACAAGATTTCTTTTCCTCACAATGGGAAGATAGTCACCATCGACCAGTTGACCTATCATGAGCCAAAGTCTCAGACCTCCCCTGAGACGACCATCTCTTCTGTAGCCAATAAGCAAACCGTCGATTCCTTGACCAGTGTCTCCCCCGGCGTCTACAAAGATTCCTCCCTACTTGGAACTTTTCCTGGTCTCCCCCCTCCTCCTATCTCTGATCCCAGCTTGTCAAATGTTTGCATGATGCAATCGTCTCGGGCTACCCTTAAGCGACCCGCTTCGGCTAGTCAGCAACCTTAGACTCAACCTCGCCCACCGCAACCCGCTCCTAGCCCTTCATCTCCGCCAGCCGGACCTCCTCCTTCTGGCCCTTCTCCTACAGCTGGTATCCCTAAACCCCTTTATCCCCCTGGATCGGTTCCCCCAGGCCTTAACCATCTCGGAGCCGTTCCTCCTAGTCATTATCCCGCTGGTCAGATACCGTTCCTGGCTCCCCCTCCCGGAGTCTATTTGGTCCCCTTCATGGCCACCCTCTCTCTCCCTAACCTGGCCCTTGGTATACCCATATGGTACCTTGACCCTCCAGCCGCTACCCCTCCTGGTCACCCCAAACCTTATCTTGCTTTGACACCGGTCCAACCGGTCCCCCTCACTTCCTCCATCGCTACCGTGCCCCCTGCACCTCCCCAGGACCCTACCCCTGTGGTGACAGCTCCAGGAAAGAAAGGCCAAGCTCGCAAGGGGGCATCTAAAGACAAGGCCACTCCGACTGACCCTGCTCCTCCTCCACCCGCCAAGCCTTGTGCCTTGTGTGATGTCGTCGGTCACGCCACCCATACTTGTCCTGAGTTGCCCCACATTCAACCCATGGTTAAAGTTATGTTCCCTGAGTCTACAGTCTCCGACCCTTCTCTTCCGTCCTTGTCCGTAACCAAGAACCCAAAAACTATTCGCACTAGCAAACCCTGTGCTTTGTGCGGTGTCCATGGCCATTACTCCCACCATTGTCCTCACCTGACGCATTACCGCGCCTCTTTAGAAGTAGTCAGTTCCGTCAGTATGAGGTTGAACAAAATCATCAGCGCTCTCCATACTCGCGCAGTATGCTTCGGGCCAGCTTGAGGATCCCCCCGCTCCCATCGACATTCCCCCCCCTGATGTTCAGATGATGGAGTCTACTACGACTATTATTTACCTATCATCCTCTGTGAGACCCTTGGAGCACAGTCCCATTGCATCCTCCCTTGTTGGTTTACATGACCCCCCTTCAGCGACCACTTTTGACCCCCTCTTTTCTGCCCATACACGAGATCACTCCACCTGTATCTCTGTTGACCTCCGCAGCCCGAGTCCCCGCCATGCCTCCTGTAGCCCTCATATATCACCCTCTAGTTCGTATATGAGTCATAGCCATCCTTCTCATCGCACTCCCTCCCACAGTTGCCGCTCGATGTCTTCTAGACACTCACGCTGCCGTCATTGCATCTCCTGCCCCCATTTGTTGTCTTGTAACACCATTCCGCAGGACCTCCCGTCCCCACCCTATCGGTTACGCCGATGGTGCAAGTCGTTACTCCCGGAATCTTGCCTTGGCAGGTTGGGCCATTTTCACCCCCTTGCATGCCCTTGTTCTCTCAAACGGAATTCGGTAGTGCCCCCCTTACGAAAAATCGGAGCCCGAATATGATACGTTACGTGGTCACTTGATGCCTCTTTCATCGCCAACCTCCACATGCATGTTAGTTTGGATTCCTTCTTCTTGTCATGCTGACTAAATGGTGTTTTATCGTGTATGGAACCACTGTCTTTGTTTAGACTATGACTGAGTGAAACTCTTGATACGTGAATTTGAAACCATAACTTTCAACCATGTACCTCGAGAACAGAATCACTATGTAGACAGTATTGCAAACCATGTTCTAGATTGGCATTTATCACACACATTTCATACAAGACAATAACATTAATAATCATTAACAAAGATGCATATCCATAATATGTGTCGCAAAACATGTATTTAGAGTCCATCTACTCTGATACATATGACATGCCCATCGCATGTTACAAAAACTCAAAACTGGGGGCACCACCTGCCCCTACATACACACTAGGGGGCACCACATGCCCCCCCACCTACTCACTATCTGGCGGATCCCGAGCCAATGGCTCTGCTCCTGCAGCTCGTAGATCATGTATGCCTTGACCGGCCATCGCCATGCGCTGCATGACACCCCGCCATTCCGAGGGTATACCAATACATTGCTCCACGTACTGGTCGTCTAAGTCCTGCCACCCGCACTCTGAAACTCCGATCAAAAACCTCTCGCATCTACGGCGGATGTCCTCCAGAAGGGCGGCCGCATCCTCATTATGCGTTGCTCTCGACCCACTCGGACCTGCAGCTCCAGATGTCGCCGGTCGTCCCATATATCCGGCCGGTTTGACCAGAGCTATATCTGTATACCAAAAGTACATGAATCAGTACCCTTTCTACGATTCACTAACTTTAACATGCCAAAACAAAAGAATAGTTACTTTTCACTTACCATCGGGCCCCCATACTCAACTAGGAGGAAGTGGTAAGTCCGGATCTCCACAATAACTCATCCCACTATAGGGATAGTCATCTATGTATAACGGCATTTGATCCCAATGGGCAAAGAACTCAGGTCGAAACACTCGTCCGACCACCCCTCCTCCTCCTCTGCACAGTAGCCACCCCCACCGGTGCATCCTGGGCTCTCTCGGGCCCCCATCTGGGAGTTGTATATGAGGTCATAAGGTCGGGATCTTCTCAAAGAAGAAGGTGCACAATAAAGTCCCATACGAGCAATCGTGGTTCACTTAAAACTAGGAGGAGGAAAAATACGACAAGCTGGCTCGTTCTCGCCGACACCGGCATCGACATGCCTCTCACAGATCCCCGATCGGTATACGAGTCCTTGACTTGGAGACCCGTCGTAATGTCAGCTCACAAACTCCATGATATAGCGCCCCCGCCCAGTATCTTGTTTGCGTGTTTCCATCCCTAGTGGCGAGACCCGTCGAAATACACATCTGAATTTGTGATTCGATCACAATGCCCTGCACTACAGACCCTCATGCTGGATCCCGATGGCGATGTCCGGGCCAACAAAAGGCTCTCTCACACCCTCATGAAGGGTTCTCCAAAAACTTTAGAACCCCAAACCCACATCAACACACGACGGACACACGATCTGCTTGGATCTACGCATAATGTACCCAGGTCTCTCTCTCTCCAGTTAACCCGTATATCTGCCATATCTGCACAAAAACATCATCTTTGTCAGCATACAGATAGGGAATACCATAACCAAACATAAAAACCCAACTCTCAGCCATAAAACAGCACTAAAGCCCCCTCATCTTCTAGGTCGCACTTTTCTGCCCAATTCTAGAACAGGTCGTAGTTTTTGCCCTGAAACATGCTTCCCAGGTCACACTTTTTGGCCCAAAAAGTGCGACCCGACCGTAGAGATGAAGGAGGGTCTGTCACTAAGATTTTGGGCCCTAAACTGAACTTTCAATCCATCAAAATGAAAGAGTAAGGTTAGGCCTCTTACCTGCCACTGATGGATCTCGCTTCCAATGGTCGGTTTGTCCGCTACGCTTGCCAAAATATTTAGGGCCTTCTCTCCTCTCTACATTCACCACAGCAACACTAGCAAATGAGTGAATTTGGAGGGAAAACTGTCTTATTAAAAGAGAACCCTTGTTTCCTCTTTCGCCTGCTGCGACCATACCGTAGCCCTATTTGACAAACCTTCTGCACCGTTGGAAAGCTCTCACCGAGCCCTCAAATGGGTATCTATTAGTTTTTTGTGATTTGATACTTCACCAGGACACATTTTTTCCACAAAGGGTCACTTCACCTCTCCTTAAAATCACATTTCTTCACTTACGACACTTGTACTTGGGGCACCATTTTGCCTCCTTACTTGTCTTTTTTCGTGTCGATTTTCGTCATGAGTTACCATCTTGTACTCATGTTTTCATGGTCCCCCATTGGGCCTTTACTGTGTGGCAGCACCATCGATTCGCCCTTGTTTAGAGCATCCAAGTTGAGTCATCATTGCATTCATGGAGTCTATCCCAAGTCCCTTTGTACCCCGCTATAGCCTTCCCTCCTTCATTGCTTGGTCTCTCTCTTGTGTCGCACATTATGGCCTTCAGTCCCACTGTCCGCTATCCCTTATGATATTGTGTCAGTTGCTGCCATGTCATTCATGCCCTTTATTCTCTAACAAGGGAAGTCATCCATTCGCTACTCAGTCCCTTCCATTCCACCATCATCATTGGTATCAGTCTGTCCGTCGCTCTACTTTTTTCTCTCGTGCCTTATTTGAGGATCTCTCATTGCCTCACCTATGGCAGACCTCCTTCTATCGACATCAGCTCCTTCATTCCAGAAGACAAGTCTAGAGGGCGGTGTACCTTGGTTCCAGCTTCCACTCTTGTTCGGTGCCTCGGATCAGGCAAAGGGATCTCTCATTTCCCTTTGACTTGATTATTTCTCCACTCCATCTCCTTTCAGCATGATCGAGATCCGTATGCTTGATGGTTCAGTGATGCAGCAGCAGCTCTTGGTGATTCCCGGGTGTGTGTGAGATGTCTCAGCCCTCATGAGGGGGTGGCCCTGCAGGTAGCCCCCCACATGCCCAGATGACCTCTTCATTGCAGCCTTCGATGCAACTCCATATATTTGATGATGTCGGCCTTAGCTGCTTGCAGCGCCTCTTTGATTTGCATGTATCAGTCAGATTTTGTGAGCCCTTCCCCGCTTATAGGGGGCATTTGGGTTGTATTTGTATCTCATGTACTCGGATATTATTGTATAAGTCCTGGCTGTTATCCCAGGCAGAGCATGTATGTGGGATTCCTCATTGTATTATTATCTGGCTCATGTTTATGCCGGTTGTACTTTATGGTTCGGTCCCTTATTTACTGGACACACTATTCTTTTGTACTTTGTCTCGGCGGGCATAGGTATGCCTCCCCGCCTTAACTGCTCTGATGCCCTCTCATAAAGAGACTTGTTGCACGTAAGTCTCTCGTCTCCTCGGGAGATCTAGTTCTTGGCCTGTAGTCACCTCACATTTCTCTCTCACGACTTCCCTCTTGATGTCCCAGTGATTGAGTTCTTACAACGTACTTCGATTAAATGATTAGCTCCTCTAACACTCACCTTGTTGGGGAAACAATCACATTTACACCATTTTTTAGTCATCTAACCTCTTATCATTAGATGGACCCAAGTACACCTCGTAAGACCAATTTTACCCTAAGTAAAATTGCTTTCACTATGTAAAATAACTTAATAAACCACATTTATTAGGTTGTTTATGGTCTAAACAGGAAACCCCAAAAGGAAATATTAAACAAACCTATTTTGTTTGATTTTCCTCATGGAATAATTAATTAAACCCTAATTTAATTATTATTCCTAGTCATGTTTAACCCAAAACAAAGAAATTAATGAGATAAACCTTTATTTATCTTATTATTTTCTAGGAATAATTATTTAAATTTTATTTAGATAATATTCCTTGTTAAATATGACCAAATCACCCACAAATAATTAAATAAATCATTATTTATTTGATTATCTTTCAACCACTTCCTTAAAAAGATAAATAAATCATTTATTTATTTATTTTTGACAAATAAAGGGATTTGACCCAAGTCAAATACCTTTTCCCTCCAACAAACATAATAAAATATTCCATAAAAGGTGGATCTAGATTTGGTTAACATTATTTTAATCATGCACCAAGATCTAGAATGACCCAATATTTTGTTATAAATAGGAGGGTTTTTCCTACCATTCTTCACCTTTTGTTGCCTATTAGATCACACTGGATCTATACACTTGGTCACATTTTTCTACATTATTTGCTGTGTGAGCTCCCTTTGAGTTCTATCTTTGTCTGGGTTTTCTACACCAACAAGAGAGAGAGATTCTAGATCTGAAGTGCTGAGGACTTCCAAGAACCCTTCCCATTGAGGAGAATTGGAAACATCTTGTTTTCCTCCCAGGTGCCCTTAATACAAAAAATTCTTTCAAAAAATTGTTCTTGTCTTGTCTATTGGATATATGGAGCAAACCCTTCTTTTTACTGCTTTATGTCTTTCTATGCATAGATCTGGTTTTTTGCAGCTCTTGTCTTGATCAACTAACTACAGATCTGAAGATATTGGCAGCCATATTTGATGTTAGGGCTATTAGTTATGCGTAGCTAAAGTGATCTTTTTTCGTACGCTTCGACAAAGGATTCATACTAACATCCATCATTTGCGTTGGTTTGGCCGTGTATTGCATTTGAACTTCAATGTTTATATTTGAATGTTATGCTGCTACATTTTTCTAGCTGGAAGATTTAGTTTATTTTGTGGATTATAGATCTGGTTTGTTCCAGCTTTTACATTTTAATAATTTATCATTTGCACAGTTTGGTTAGCAATCTTCATTCCTATTCTTTGAATTATTCTAGCTTGGTTAATGTATACAGTTTATTCATTTATTTCTCACTACGGACTCCCATTGATCCGCACAGGTTATTCATTGGGAATAGAATCGATATCCTGTTTCTGGGTCCTAGTTCCAAACCCTTGTTTGGTCGGTTCTCCCATTCCTTGTGTGCTTTCTCCTTTATGTGGAAGTTAACCAGTCTCTACAGTATCTGGGTACATAGATTTCAATTACAGTGGGTTTTAATTTCTCATTTTCGTTGTGGTAGCTTATGTTTTGCATTGCTCACTGTTAGAGCATGTATGTGATTCACATAGATTCCTACAATGGTATAAAACTATATATTTATTATAGTAACCTGTATGCTTTCTTTCCTCAGATTTGCTATAACCACAAATATTCTACAGATTCCTTCCAGTATTATGCAAATTTATACCTGTTATAGCACAGAAAGCTGCTACTTCATCTTTTAATTACCACAGAAAATAAAAACAGTGTTTTGTTCCTTCCTATAACCTTTCTTTTTCTATGTAAACATATCATGTATTTTCAATTGTTCCTAGAATGATTCTATTTCAGGTAATTAGAAACTCATATGTTTATTCATATAATAACATTACTTTACTCTGATATAAAACTTGCAATATCGAATACGAAACCTTAAACAGTAAACTTAAACACATTATGTACCTACTTCAGAGTACAGGTTTTGCCTCAGTAATTGTCGGTCCACCCATCCTTAAGCGAGGCGATTACATCCTCTGCTCCCCCCTTACTCCACACCAGGTTGGAGGTATTTGTCTGAGACAAGAATTCTAACCTCGAGATTATAAAATCCAGTCTTTCTTCTCTAGGGTGAGTTCCTTGAGTTCCACTGGTACTCCCACCAGCTCTAGACAACTCAGAACCAGCATTCACTGCTAAACCCCTAACTCTTCTGCACAGAACCCCATTCCCTCCTAGGATTTTTCCTTAAATCCTCTTTGGGAAGGTAACTGTCAGAACTGTCTCAACCTCTTCCTGGGTTTCTTAGAATATTTTACCACACAGTTACTTTCACCTTTTACCCAAATAAAATTATCATTTAATTAAATATTTTTAAATAAAAGTCATGTATTAATGTTATTAACGAATTCATAATTTGTTACTCATTCTAATGTTGTATCATAATAACACTTGTAATGAGTAAATAGTAAAGGAATAAAACATGAGGTTACATCTTCCCCCACTAAGATAAACACCATCCTCAGTGTTACTTGTTTTCTGAGAACATCCACGAATAAGCCTCATACATAAATTTTTCGTCTTCCCAAGTAGCCTCCTCTGGGAAGTGCTTCCACTACATTTTAAATTGGGGGATGACTCGCTTTCGGAGCATTATTTCTCTCCGATCTAGGATATTTTGTGGTTCTACCAAGAATTCGTCGTCCGGTTCTACCTGCAAACGGCATGATTTTCTTTTTAATTAGCTCAAATCGAAGATTACTATATGAAAATTGTAAGTCTTTGTTGACCTACATGTATACCTTGCCAATGTATGATGTGCTTGGAATCAAGCACATAATGCTTCAATAAAGACACATGAAATACATTGTGCACTAATATATGGCTTGGTAAAGTGAATCTATAGGCCACTGGCCTTATCCTCTCTAAGACTTCAAAAGGTCCGCAGTAGCGGGTAGCCAACTTGGCACAAGCATTCCATCGCAAAGTGATTTTATTTGGCTTGATTCTCACATACACATGGTCCCATACTGCAAATTCCCAGAAGGTTCTTTTTCTGTCTGCATAAACCTTTTGCTAGTCTTGTGCCACCTTCAAATTCTACCTAATTTTCTTAACCTTCCGCTCCACCTGTTCCAGCATATCTAGTCCAAGCATCATTTTGTTTTCTGGGCTACTCCAGTTTATAGGAGTCCGAAATTGTCTCCCATACAATGCTTTGAAAGAGCTCATCTTAAGATATTCTTGATACCTCCCATTTCGTTGGTTGTTGCATTGCATACATGCGCAACATGTCTTCTAAAACTCGATTTACCCTTTATGTTTTCCCATCCGTTTGCGAGTGGTAAGTAGTACTAAATTGTATTTGCGTTCCCAGTCCACTAAATAGCATCTTCCAAAATGTTGATGTAAACTTTACATCACGTTCTGAAATGAATGCTTGAGGTATACCATGCAATCTGAAAATATCCTTCATAAAAAATTCAGCAATTTGTACTGTCTTATAGGTATATTGAACAGGGATAAAGTGTGCCACTTTGCTGAGTCTATCCACTACCACCATAATCGAATCATTATGTTTTTTATTCCTAGGTAGTCCAATGATAAATTCAAGGGAAATGACTTCCCACTTCCATTTGGGCATTGGAATTGGTTGAAGCAATCCCGCAGGATGCTAATGTTCAACCTTAATTTGCTGACACTCAAGGCACTTGGTCAAGTATTATGCTATGTCCCTTCGCATTCCCGGCCAGGTGTAGTCTTTTCTGATTATTGCTAACATCTTTTGGTATCTCGGATGCCCGACATAGGTGATCCTATGATACTCATCCAAAATAATTCTCTTTAGACCATTCTGATTGGGAATATATATCCTCTTCTGAAAAACAAGAAGATATTTTTCATTGAGTTCATATTCGAACTGCTTCCCTCATCTTTCATCATATTTTACTTGCTGCCAGAAGTTCTAATATTCTTGGTCCTCCCTTGCTGCTTCCAAAATCTGATCTTGAAAATTAAACTCATTCTAGTTGAAATAAAGTTCATAAATGCCGTGCAATTTTCTGCTTGAGGCATACACCACCTGGTTCTCTTTTCCTTTCACATGATGAATATCGAAATCAAATTCACTAAGGAACGCATTCCATCTGGCTTGGTGGGCATTCAAATTAGTCTGCTTAAAGTAGTTGGTTAGGCTACTATGATCAGTTCTCAGAACAAATCTTTTTCCTAGCAGATAATTCCTCCATATCCGCAAGGCATACACAAGTGCAGTTAAATCCAAATCATATGCAGAATATCTTTGCTCTTGATCTTTCAATTTTCTAGACTCATAAGCTATGACTCTTCCCTCCTGAGTCAATACTGCTCCTACACCCTCCTTGCATGCATTAGTACATACTTCAAATTCTTTACTTGGGTCTGCGACCTTCAGAACAGGGGCAATAGTTAGCAGCTCTTTCAATAGCTCAAAATTGTTCTAACATTCTTGTGTCCATTTAAAAACTCATCCTTTCCTTTGCAAAGACGTAATAGGATAAGTTATTTTAGAGAAACCATTTATGAATCATCGGTAGTAACCCACCAAACCCATAAATGAGCGTATGTCTGCTATGTTCTTTGGAACCCTCCATTCCATAATTTTCCTTATATTTTCCAGGTCCACATCTATCCCTTCAGCTGAAATCACATGCCCCAAGTATTGGATCTGCTCCTTAAATAAAACACATTTACTAAACTTGGCATAGAGATGATGTTATCTGAGCATTTTCAGCACGATGCGCAGGTGTTCCTTGTGTTCCTCCACACTCTTGGAATAAATTAGCATATCATCAAACAAAATTAACACAAATTTATCCAAATACGGGTGAAAGATCCCATGCATTAAGCTCATAAATGTCGCTAGTACAGTGGTTAACCCAAACGGTAACACCACAAACTCATAATTTCCATACTTGGTACGAAAAGCAGTTTTTCTTATATCTTCATCCTTGATATGGATCTAATGGTAGCCTGACCTTAAGTCAATTTTGGAGAATATTGTAGCTCCTTTGACTTGGTCAAATAGATCATCGATGTGCGGTAGGGGGTACTTGTTTTTAAGAGTTAGCTTGTTGAGCTGACGATAATCCATACACATACGCATAGTACCATCCTTCTTCCTTACGAACAGCATCGGTGCTCCCCATGGGGACACACTTGGTCGAATATAACCTTTATCCATCAATTCCTGCAATTGCATCTTTAACTTTGTTAACTCCAGTACACTCATTCTGTATGGAGTCCAGGACACAGGTGTTGTCCCAGGCATTAATTCAATATTAAAATATATTTCTCTTTTTGGTGGCAACCCTGGAATCTCCTCACGGAAAACATCTTGGAATTCTTGTACAATAGGAATTTTTTCAGCATAACAATGTTATCTTTTGCGTTGGTAAATCCAACTTGAATTGCATAAAGCTGGCAAGTCTTCCTTATACATTTACTTAGCTGTGATGTTGTAATAGGTCGCAACTCCAAAGGCTTTTTTATGCCTTGCAGTTCCTGTCTTGACCCGTCATTAGACTTAAAATGCATAACCTTATTCTTTCAATCCACTAAGGACCAATGTCTTTCCAGCCAATCCATTCCTAGTAATATATCATAAGATCCCAATGGTAGAACATTAAGTTCCACAGTTATGTTTTGGTCCCCAATACTCAACTCGCAATTGGGTACCTTTGTATGAACTCGTCTTCCAGTCCCTATAGCCAACTAAACCAGCCAGGGATTTTTAAATTTTTGTTCCTACAACATACTTATTTCAACTACACGGGGGTGTATGTAGCTCAAACTGGCACCAGGATCAACTAAAATAGAAACATCTCGGGTTTGAATCTTACCTTCCAATTCTATCATGGTTGGATGGTAATCTTCTTGTCGATCCTCCAGTGTTGCGTTGATTTGGGTATATTTCAAGCTACATCCCCCACCATGGAAGCTTCTTGTAGATTTGCTGCCACCTCATTCCTTCCTCGATGTGGGAAGTTCTTGAAATAATGTGCTTCTCCACATCCCCAGCATTGCAACATAGGTTTTTGGGGTTGCCCAATATCGGGTCTACTTGAAACTTCATTAGGCCTTTCCTCCCCTGTCCACTTGATTCTGGTTTGGCTTTTGCCATTATGTTTGCTGAGTGGATGTCTTGCAACATTCTTGAAATTACTTGATCTGTTATTTCTGTTATTGGTAAAACTTTTCTGCCCCTTTTGAGGTGGCCAACTTTTCCCAACTTCTCCCTTCGCCTTAGTCTGTTGATAGCACATTCGCGCTTTCCTAATTGCTTCATCCATGGTTTTCAGATTCACGAACTCAATTCTTTTTTTCATGTGAATTGGAAAACTGCTCAAAAAACGTTGCACCTTGGCATTTTCATGATGTATGTAAGGTACATATCTTAATAGAGACGTGAATTTAGTAATAAATTCATCCATAATCATTTGGCCCAGTTTCAGATCATGAAATTCTCGGTATTTCTCACCGTAAAATCATTCAGTCGGGTACTTATCTTTAAAGTACTGCTGAAACTCATCCCAAGTTACATTTTGATCTTCCACTCCTCGTACATTCTTCACTTCCTCCCAACATAGCATTTCTTTTTCCCGCATTTGGTAAATGGATAGGCGAGCTTTTAGTTTTTTGTTATACTCGTACACTTGAAAGTACTTATTCATATTTATTATCCAAACTTCCGCCATTTCTTCTGCCTCTCCATCAAAGGTAGGAGGTTTGATCTTTCGGAATTATCCTTGCAATTCCACCTTTTGTTTCTTCAACTCTTGTTCTTTCATGACATTTCCAGATTCCACCTCATTATATGTTCGACTTTTATGGCTTCTTGGAGTTCAATTGTCTTCGACACGATCATGTACTGCTTGGCATTGTTCTCTATTTTCATGAGTGTTTCTCTCAGGGCTAGGTTGTCCACTGGGAGGATTTTGTTTATCCGACAGACTCTTTAATATCCTCTCTTGCTATCTCATCAACCTTTCGTTGTCACTGCGAACATTAGGAATTTTTGTTTGTAGCTATTGTTTGGTATGTGTTATATTCTTTCCATAACTAATCACACGCGGGGAGGTCACAAGGGGGGCGATAGCCCCCCTGTATGTTGCACTGGGCGCAAAATCGGGGGGGTCACAAGGGTGGCGGTAGCCCCCCCTGTTGGGGTCTAGGGCAATGCCCCAGAAAATTTTTTGGTTCTTATTTTCTGGTGGGTGGATCCGCCCATGGTTTTGTGCATGGGTTTGCACATGGTTTTGGGGTATTTTGTAGATCCAGTCAAAGGAACTATGGTTATGTTCTAATCCAGGGTTAATGGATTGGGGTTTATGTATGCTTCGGCATGTATATATATGTGTTGTAACACTAAAAGGAATATAATGAAAAATCAAGTTGGTTGTCCCGATTTGGGATCCAGGAGAAAATATCTGTGTTTATCTGTTTTATATTTTATGCTCTCACTATTTTTTATTTTCTTTCTTTAAGATTCATTTGCAGATAATTTTTGTACAAGGTTAAAACCTACATTTGGTATCGGAGCAGTTTCGGCTTCAAGGGGATGCCTTTGCTGCGGAGGGGTTTTTTGCTCGGGCCTGAGGTAGACCTATTCAGTGGGAGATCTACGGGATCGATTCTTGCGGTGAAAGAAGATGGTGAGTGGCGGGAAGATAGAGATCGAGAAATTTAATGGTCAAAGTTTTGAGTTGTGGAAGCTCAATATGGAGGATCTACTGTTGGATAAGGACCAATGGATCACTGTATATGAAGATAGGAAGGCAAAGAGCACAATACGGTTGTGTGTCTCAGATTCAGTATTGTTGAATGTATCTGGGGAAGCTACGGTGAATACCTTGTGGGACAAGCTAGGGACTTTGTACCAATTTAAGTCTCTGGTAAATAAATTGTTCTTATGGAAAAAGTTGTATAACCTGAGGATGAAGGATGGAGACTCTGTGACAGAGCATTTGAACGCTTTCAATATTGTGGTAAGTCAGTTGTCATCTGTTGATATTAAAATCTTAGATGAAGATAAGTGCATCAGTTTGTTGTGTTCTCTACTAGACTCGTGGGACAGTCTGGTTATTGCAATAGGTAGCAATACAACTACCTTGAATTTTGATGACATTGTTTCAGCCTCACTGTCGGAGGAAATGAGACAGAGAAATATGGATGGTCAGAATGGAGATGCCTTATTTGTACGAGGAAGGTCCTAGAACAGAAACAAGAATAATGTTTCGAGTGGGAGATCTAAATCTATAGGGAGAACTAAATCTCCTGGAAAGTTTGTAAAGGTGTGCTGGAAATGCAGAAAGGAAGGGCACTACAAAAAGGACTGCAGATCTAAAGTTCCTGAGAAAGGAAAGGGATCTGATGATGCTCCTTCTGCAGAGGAAAAAACCACCTCAGATGAAGGTGGGGATGTGTATTTGGCTTCTTCTTCAAATATGCATGTAGATCATGAGTCATGGTTGATTGAATCGGGTGCATCCTTTCACTTCACTCCCCATAGGGAGTGGTTCTGCGAGTATGAGAAATATGATGGCGGTGATGTCTTCTTAGGTGATGATAGGAAAGCCAGAATCGTCAAACATGGAAAAGTCAAGCTGAAGCTACAAGGTGGAAGGATTAGAACACTTCCTAGTGTTCTGCACATTCCTGCATTGGCCAGAAATCTGATTTCTATAAGCAAGATGGATGGTGCAAGTGTAAAAACAGTGTTCGAGAAAGATACCTGTAAGATGGTTCGGGGAAAACTGGTATTAATGTGGGGAGTTCGGATTGGAACTCTATAAAAGCTTCAGGGTAGCATTGTTATTGCTGGGTGCAACAGTTATGTGGTTCCTGAAAGTGGAGCATAAAGCCTAGCAGTCTCTGGAGAAAATACCATGCTATGGCATCAAAGGCTTGGACATATTGGAGAGAAGGGCCTTCGGATACTGCATGGAAATGGTATGGTAGAAGGTATGTCTAATAGCTCTCAGGATTTCAATTTCTGTGAACATTGTGTATATGGGAAGCAGAATCGGGTGAGTTTTCCTTCTGGTGCTAAGAGGGCGAACAAGATATTAGAGCTTGTGCACAGTGATGTGTTTGGACCTGTGTCGGTTCCATCACTGGGTAAGTATGTGTACTATGTTTCATTCATAGATGAATTCTCAAGGAATACATGGATATATTTCTTGAGGAATAAATCTGAAGTCTTTGACAGATTTAAAGAATTTAAGGCTCTGGTGGAAAACAAGACAAAGAAGAAGATAAAGGTGCGGAGGACAGATAATGGTGGGGAGTTATACAAGAAGGAATTTGAAGAGTTCTGTAAGAAGTGTGGTATAGCACGGCAGAAGACTACTCCATACACACCTCAGCAAAACGGAGTTGCAGAAAGAATGAATAGAACATTGATGGAAAAGGAAAGAAGCATGCTCAGTGATACCGGGTTAGGACAAGAATTCCGGGCAGAGGCAATGGAGACTGCATGTTACTTGGTTAACAGATCACCTTCATCAACGTTGGAGGATAAGACTCCACATGAGGTATGGACTGGTAAGAAACCCTCTCTTTCACATCTAAGGGTATTTGGATGTGATGCAAATGTAAATGTTCCAAAGGAGAAAAGGACCAAGTTGGATAATAAATCTGAAAGGTGCATCTTTATTGGGTATAAGGATGGTTTAAAGGGTTACAAGCTTTGGAACCCGGAAACAAGGAAGGTTGTGTACAGCCGAGATGTGGTGTTTAGAGAGGTGAAAGATGTTGTTAAACATGAATTCCTACCAAAGGAACCTGAAAAGATAGAGTTTGAGCTAAAGGAGGATGAATCAGACTCTACAACAGAAGAAGACTCAGAAGAGGAAGAGCCACAAAATCCAACTGTGAGAAGATCAGCTCGGGAAAGAAGACAACCAAAAAGGTATAGTCCATCTGCTTTCTGTTCAAATTTTGCTTTAACTATAACTGATGATGATCCCAGAACTGTTAAGGAGGCAGTAGATTCAGAAGATGGAAAACTCTGGAAGGAGGCCATGGTTGATGAAATGGCATCCTTGCATAAAAATGAGGTATGGGATCTGGTGGAGTTGCCGGCTGGAAGGAAGCCCATTGGGAGAAAATGGGTGTTTAAGAAGGAGATGAATGTAGAAGGCAAGGTGGAGAAATACAAAGCTCGGTTGGTAGCAAAAGATTATTCCTAGGTGCTGGGAATTGATTTTGGTGATTTTTTTTCTCTTGTTGCCAAAGTTACTTCTATTAGATTATTTTTATCTGTTGTTGCTGCATTTGATTTTGAGGTAGAACAGATGGATGTGAAGACAACATTTCTTCAGGGGGATCTGGAAGAGGAGATCTACATGAAACAACCTGAAGGATTTATGGTGAAGGGGAAGAAAGAACTAGTATGCAGGTTAAAGAAGTCTCTGTATGGGTTAAAACAGTCACCAAGGATGTGGTATCATAAATTTGATACCTACATACGGGTACTTGGCTTCACCAGAAGCAAGGAGGATCATTGTGTTTATTTTAAATTAATTGGTGATCGTGTTATTTATTTGGTCTTGTATGTGGATGATATGTTGTTGATTGGAAATGACAAAGAAATTATCCAAGATTTGAAGACCCAGTTGTTCACCAAATTCGACATGAAGGATCTTGGTGCTACAAACTATATTTTGGGCATGGAAATTAAGAGAGATCGGGCAAAGAGGAAGCTCTAGTTAAAACAGAGGAATTATGTCGAGACTATATTGCAGAGGTTCAATATGCAGGATAGTAAACCGATGAATGTTTCGATTCCTGTAGGTACAAAGCTATCTGCTGAACAGTGTCCCAAGACACAAGAAGAAGAGGAGGATATGTCCCGTGTTCCATATGCAAGTGCAGTGGGTAGCCTGATGTATGCAATGGTCTGTACTAGACCAGACATTGCACATGGAGTGGGAGTATTGAGCAGGTTTATGTCAAACCCAGGGAAGGATCATTGGACAGCAGTGAAGCGGGTTTTCAGATATTTACGTGGCACTAGTGATTATGGCTTGTGCTACCAAGGAAGACCAGGATTGGAAAGAGTGTTGGAAATTCATGGTTTTGTTGATGCAGACTGGGTTGGATATCTGGACCAAATAAGATCTACAAGTGGGTATGTGTTTAGCCTATTTGGAGGTGCAGTCAGTTGGATGAGTAAAAGAAAGTCTGTAGTGGCTCTTTCAACTACAGAGGCTGAATAAATAGCAGCCACTCATGCAAGCAAGGAAGCAGTTTGGTTGCAGAGATTGTGTTCAAGTATGGGGTTGGTGCAACAAGCTATAAGGATAGGTTTTGATAGCCAAAGTGCAATTTTCTTAGCTAATAACCCTTCTTATCATTCAAATACAAAGCAAATTGATGTTCAATATCACTTTGTGAGAGATATGGTTGAGGCTAAAAGGGTGTTTCTGGTAAAGGTGGACACTTTGAAGAATGTTGCAGATGCATTGACGAAGTTTGTAAGCACTCAGAAGTTCCATTGGTGTAGAGAAACAATGGGTGTTTCAGAACTGGGCTAATGACTAAACTCTCCTGTGGCCCCCTACGGAAAGAAAACAACAAGTGGGAGAATGTTGGGTATGTGTTATATTCTTTCCACGACTAATCACAAGTGGTGGGGTCATATCTCCCCCCCCCCCCCTGTATGTTGCGCTAGATGCAACGTCGGGGGGGTCACAAGGGGGGCGGTAGCCCCCCCTATCAGGGTCTGGGGCAGCGCCCCAGAAAAAATTTTTGGTCCTTATTTTCCGGTGGGCAGATCCACCCATGGTTTTGTGCATGGGTTTGCACATGGTTTTGGGGTACGATGGTTTTCGGCCCCTGTTATTTTGTAGATCCGTTCAAGGGAACTACGGTTATGTTCTAATCTAGGTTTAATGGATTGGGGCTTATGCATGCTTTGGCATGTATATATATGTGTTGTAACACTAAAAGGAATATAATGAAAAATCAAGCTGGTCATCCCGATTTGGGATCCAGGGGAAAATCTCTGTGTTTATCTGTTTTATGTTTTCTGCTCTCGCTACTGTTTATTTTCTGTCTTTAAGATTTGTTTGCAGATAATTTCTGTACAGGGTTAAAACCTACAGCTGTTGTAGAGTATCCAACAACTTATTTGTTTGTCATTGTTGTTCTTCCAACATTTTGCTTGTCTGTTGATGCTGGTCCACACTTAAATACACCCACATTTCAGGACTAACCTCAGGATTGGTCACACAATGGGTCTCTCCCATGTTTCTAGGTGGGAGTTGACTTGATCCTCTTCTCTTGACGGATTACAGTAATCTGTTCATGTACTTAACACAATATCAAATCATTAAATTTAACAGAATTTATGACATAACAGTATAGTATGGTTCTGGCCCATTTGGCCCCAGATTGTAACTTGGCTCTGATACCACTTGTAACACTTATCTACTTACATCCTTACTTTTTACTGCTTATATTAAAAAAAAAAATACAAAAAATTAAAACATATACATGCTATCTAAACAAAAACTAGATCATGTATATACTATGTATCAATCATGCCTTTTACTTTAACTACTTGTAAAACATTTCAACATAATCAAATTACAAGGTTTATATTTCACATTCACTTAGGTGACGAACCTATCCATATGAAGTTGGTTATATAATGTGACTAGCAGTTTTGTACATGCGTTAATTTCTTGGGTAAGAAGTTAGCCCTCTCATGTATTTGTCACATAGTATGAACCATCATTTGATTCCCAAGATGATTAACCCACAACGGCACTTAATGTATGATAGGAATTTTTTTTTATTTGATTTGTCTAGTCTACATTATTACATCAATGATTAATTTTATGCCTCCATGGTGCTACGGTCTCCATCTGGCAAGGTTCGTTGTCATCTTCTCAGTCATTGGATTGTTTCCCCTTGAGATTGATGAAGATCTAGCAATGGGGTGGGTTAGGGTAACTACCAATTCCCCAAACCCCTTCGCCATTGTTTCATTGCTGCGTTACGCCGGAGCGGAGCTCTTGGCTCTACAACTATATGCTCTTGCGGTGATGCTCAGGCCATACCTCCACGAGGAGAGTTCTGTTATCAGTTTGATTCTGTGTGTTACTCCTTTCTTGCCATTTTTTCCTTTCCTTGTTGGTAAGCTTAGTTGATTATGCTGCAAAACTTCTACGACACCTTTGGGAATGGCTCCACTGGCCGAAGAGCATTGTGTGTGCCTTGTTCGCCTTCTGTCTCAGCTTCATGGTTTACACATGCCTCCGGAATCTCCGACATTCTCCTCCATACATGTTTCTCGGTAAGGTTTGCACGCAAGTTTTCCTTTTATAAATTCTGTACAGAGAAATATGAGCATTTTTTATCTACTTTATTGGTTTTTCTGGAGTTTCTAACTCAGAGGCACTTGTTTCTTTTTGTTTGTGCTCTGGTTAGGCACAAATTGGGCGAACAAGAAACATTCTGATTTGAAGTCTCGTCGTTAGCTCGAATCCCTTGTCAAATGGTAAGAGCCTCTCATGTTTTCTTCCTTATACTCAGCCCGTAATACTACATGTTGTAATGCTTGGCCTTCCTCTGTTGAAATTTGCAGGCAAAGGCTTTCTGGATATCGGTTGCATGAGTAGTTAAATGTTTAGTTTTTTATATGGGTTTTTGTTAAACTATCTTTGCTTTTGGGCTCGGCCCTGTCATGTTATATGTCCACCGGAATTGGTCCTTGGTGACCTCTAAACTGTTTCATGAGGTTTTAAAATTTCAGAGCTACATCTCTGTTTATTTTTCTTTCAAATTTGTAAATGTACCTATGGATATCTTTAGTTATACAATGTTGTGTCTACACAACTAGTTTTATCATGTTATGGGTTCTCCAACTTTTGCGCTGGTTTAGCTGTGTATTTCATTTGAACTTCAATGTTTATATTTGAATGTTATGCTACTACATTTTTCTCGCTAGAAGATTTAATTTATTATGTGGATTATAGACCTGGTTAGTTCCAGCTTCTGCATTTTAATAATTTATCATTTGCACAATTTGGTTAGCAATCTTCATTTATATTCTTTGAAGTATTCTAGCTTGGTTAATATATACAGTTTCTTCATTTATTTATCATGGTGGTCTCCCATTGATCCGGCAGAGGTTCTTCATTGGGACCGGAACTGGGATCCTGTTTCTGGGTCTTAGTTCTAAACCATTGT
This sequence comes from Pinus albicaulis, assembly GCA_034641835.2. NCBI lineage: Eukaryota > Viridiplantae > Streptophyta > Pinopsida > Pinales > Pinaceae > Pinus > Pinus albicaulis. The sequence goes on along the minus strand of CM076579.1, from coordinate 1,337,398,860 downwards.
CCAGTTGGTTCTCCTATTCCTTGTGTGCTTTCTCCTTTATGTGGAAGTTAACCAGTCTCTACAGTATCTAGGTACATAGATTTCAATTACAGTGGGTTGTAATTTCTCGTTTTCACTGTGGTAGCTTATGTTTTGCATTGCTCACTATTAGAACATGTGTGATTCACATAGTTTCCTACAGTGGTATATAAACTATATATTTATTACATTAACCTGTATGTTTTCTTTCCTCAGATTTTCTATAACCACAAATGTTTTACAGATTCGTTCGAGTAATATGGAAATTTATACATGTTATAGCACAGACATCTATTTTCTGCATTATTACTTCGACAACATGTGTCTCATAGTAATTGTTCACCAATAGTAGAAGGTTAAGGGAAAGAAAGCTGCTACTTCATCTTTTAATTACCACAGAGAATAAAACAGTGTTTTGTTCCTTCCTGTAATCTTTCTTTTTCTATGTAAACATATCATGTGTTTTCAATTGTTCCTAGAATGATTTTCTTTCAAGTAATTAGAAACTTAGATGTTTATTCATATAATAGCATTACTTTACTCTGATATAGAACTTGCAATACCGAATACAAAACCTTAAACAATAAACTTAATGTACCTATTAAATGTGTGTCATAATAACTCTTGTAACAACAAGTAAATAGTAAAGGAATAAAACAGGAGGTTACAGACTCCCATTTTTTCAAGGGAAGGATAAGATTGCTAGGATCCTCAAGAAACATAATGTTTCTTTGACTTTCAAGCCACTCCATACTATTCTGAGTTCTCTAAAATCGGTTAAAGACCCAGTTAGCCTTAAGGAATGTAAAGGTGTATACCTAATTCCTTGCTCTTGTGGGGCTCCTTACATTGGTGAAATTCCATTAATCAAAGGATTCATGAGCACATGGCGGACCTTAAGCATGGCAGGACAAGCTCCTCTACCTTAGCAAGACGAAGCATCACATTTGCATCGAAGAAGCTAAGGTAATTGCTAAGATTGACCTTTTTCATCACCTTAAGTTAAGGGAAGCATAAGAAATCGAAAAAAGACCTGTTAATCTTAATAGAGATGATGGATGGGGTGATAAGAGATGATGGAATGCATGTTAGTAGATATTTGATCTCGACCCTTCATCCATAGCCGTTGTGCCCTTTTGTATGTTTGTTTTTTTTTTTTTTTCTTAAACAGATCCTTCAACATAGAAGAAAAATGTAATAAAATGAAACTACTAATATAAAATTATTAAAAATAGTCATTATTTTTTCATTCTCCTCTGGTACTATTTTTGTTTAATTTCTTACCCATCAGACCTCATATATTTATTTATTTAATTTTTTTACCACATGTTTTATTTTTATTTTGTATTTTTCTTTGTATTTATTTATTATTTTATTTGTATTTATTCAAAATTATATTTATATAATAATAAATAATAAATTTTCTTGGACTTTATTGTTTTAATTAAAAAATTATAGTATTATAATTGATAATTAATCTAAATATCATATAACAATAATGATTTCTCATCTTGTCCTAATGATACACCCCACTGGTTGGTTCGAAAAGTGATTATTACCTAAGGCATTTTTTAAAAACAATATTATGGATCACAGAAGCCATATTCCAATAACTTTAAAATAATTTAAAATACATCATATTGCACACAAAGTTATGTGTATAATTATATATACACAAATAACACATAACACAACACTAACACAAATAAATAAATAATAAGATTTTAATTGTATAATTTTTTACTTAATAGCCTAATTTTAAATGTAATTTTATGAGATAATTTTCAGTCATTTGTGCTTGGTTTATAAATTTTATGAGATAATTTTCAGTGATTTGTGCTTGGCTTATAAACCATGGTGTGAAAGTAATGTGAATGTGAAAATAAATAAGTATGTTCAATCAAATTGTGAATGTGAAAAGAAATAAGTATGCTCAATCAAATTTAAAATGTGAAGTTGACATTTTTTTCAAACACATGAATTAATTTTAAATATTGTTTTTTAATAAATAACACAATTTCAAATTTTTAAGTGTAATTTTGAGTTAATTTTTATAGTCTTTTGTGGTCGGGTTTATAAAATATCATGTGAAAGTAATGTGAATGTGAAAAGAGATAATTATGCTCAATCAAATATAAATGTTAACTTGGATTTCTTTTCAAAAGCTTCAATTAATTTTAATATTATTTTTTTATTAAAATAACATAATTTTAAATTTTTAAATTATATTTTACATTGTTAGTATAAAAAGTTAAAATTAATTTAAAATAAGTCAATTTAAAATACACTAAATTATGCACTATCAAATATGCACATAACACAACACATTTCAATACATCACAATATTACATAATATTGTACAGCCTAATTTAAATAAATATATAAATTGTTATTTTATTAGTGTAATTTTTTATTTTCCAATTAATAATTTTTTATTAAATAACTTTTAAGGATAATTTGTGGTTGGTACAAAAAGTATTATGTGTAAACCATATAAATGGTTAAAAAGACCTGAAATCAAACTTCAAAATGTAAGAAGTAAAGTGAATTTTTATTTTTATTATTTAAATCACAAATTTAAAATAAAACTAATTTTATATCTTTTAATTAAATAAAGTATAAATCAAAAATCATTAATATCATTTATTTATAAAACTACAAAATTTTACATTTTAAAATAAAGATAGAAGACCACCTTTATTAAATTGAAAATTATTAGTCTTTAAAAGTTTCTTATTTTTTTTTCAAACACATCAATTAATTTTAAATATTATTTTTTAATAAATAACACAATTTCAAATTTTCAAATGTAATTTTGAGTTGATTTTTACGGTGTTTTGTGGTGTGTTTATAAAATATCATGTGAAAGTAATATGAATGTGGAATTAAAAATTTTAAAATAAAGGTAGAAGACCACCCTTATTAAGTTGAAAATTATTATAGTCTTTAAAAGTTAAACAATTTTTTTCAAACACATCAACTAATTTTAAATTTTATTTTTTAATAAATAACACAATTTCAAATTTTTAAATGTAATTTTGAGTTGAATTTTACGGTGTTTTGTGGTGTGTTTATAAAGTATCATGTGAAAGTAATGTGAATGTGGAATTAAAATTTTTTAAATAAAGATAGAAGACCACCCTTATTAAGTTGAAAATTATTAGTCTTTAAAAGTTAAACATTTTTTTCAAACACGTCAATTAATTTTAAATATTATTTTTTAATAAATATCACAATTTCAAATTTTTAAATGTAATTTTGAGTTGATTTTTAAGGTATTTTGTGGTGTGTTTATAAAGTATCATGTGAAAGTAATGTGAATGTGGAAAGAGATCAGTATGCTCAATCAAATTTAAATGTTAAATTGGATTTCTTTTCAAAAGCTTCAATTAATTTTAAATATTACTTTTTATTAAAATAACAGAATTTTTAAATTTTTAATGTAATTTTAAACTATTTTTTACATTTCAGGTATAAAAAGTTAAAATTAATTTAAAATAAGCCAAATTAAAATTCACTAAATTATGCACATAATACAACACATTTTAATACATCACAATATCATATATTATATTACAACATATATTATATTACAACGTAATTTAAATAAATATATAAATTAGTATTTTATTAGTATAATATTTTATAGTCTTTAAAAGTTTACAAGTTCATTTTTAATATTTCAAAAGTTTCTATGGAAAGGATAAACATAACATAACATGGTTGTATAAATATTTTGTAACATTAAATCTCAATTACTTTAAATAAATTTAAAAGAAATCATGCTAAACATGACATAACATAGTTGTACAAATATTTTGTAACATTAAATCTCAATAACTCTAAATAAATTTAAAACACACCATATTACACAATGTGTGTATAATTATATATACTTTCTTTCTTTCTTTCTTTCTTTTTTTTTTCACAGAAGGAAAAAAACAAATTGTATTATATGAATAAGACAATTACATATGTCAGTACATAACAGCCAAAAATGGCTATGCGATAAGACTATATCATGCGGTGGAGCGAGATGCAAATAGACAATCTCATCCAAAAACAATACTCAAAAAATTTGTAGAGTAATAATATGCTCTATGAACAGAGTGAAAATATAACTCCGGCTATCATAGTATATGCCCTTCTAGCATTGCAAAAAACCATAGCAATGTCAAAGGGTTCAGACATATGATTCTATAATGTAGCAAAATAGGAGGATCCATCATATGAGGCATCGGAAAAATATCAATAAAGAGCGCATAACAGTACCGGAAACGCTCCACTACTCTGATTGTAAGTTAATTGACACAGCATTATCATGATATAAAAAAAATACCAAAACGCATGTTATATATATCTGTCCTGATTTTATGAGTCTCACTCGCTTGCTATAAGGATTTGGCATGCTTGTTAGAGTCTCGCTCACTTGCAAAAACACAATCTGGCTCGCTTGATAAACTAGCTCGCTTGATAGGAAAAGGCTCGTTGTATAGTGTAGAAAATACAAAAAAGCTTCAAATAAACAGGCTCGCTTGCAAAAAGGGTGGCATAGTCCCCTGTATCAAGGAATTGGAAACTCTTTTTTCCAAATTGTGGCATTGTTTACAAAATGAGAAACTAGCAGAGAGTGAAAGCCCTCTTCAGACCTTGCTTTGAAAGTGAATCAGCCCTTGTATTCAATTCACGGTAAATGTGATGAAGGGGTGGCTACTCCAATTTTTCCAAAAGGAAATTAGCCCGTTTGAACCATCCATGGTAGGATATAGAGGAATTGGGGCAGTTACCCAAAAAAGTTTCGATGATCATTTTAGAGTCACCATATATGGATAATTTTTGCAGTTTTAGATTATGAGCAACAATAAATCCACACCATAAATCCATTAACTCAGCCAAGGTCTTTGTTCCTCGTCCACCATTCTAGACTATATGAAACCGTTCCCTTTGTGAGACCTTGATCCATGCCCCACATCCCATGATTCCATCCTGACAAGCACCATCAAAAAATAAGGCAGGAAGTGAAATGGGGTGTGGGATAAACCTTTTTTATTCATCCTTAATGAAATCATTATTCTGAGGCCTGTCTCTGATCCAAACCATGATTGCACTCTGAATATGATGTGTTTTGATTGGCGCACCCTCAAAGATATGTCTATTTCTACATTTCCATACTTCCCAAATAAAATAAAAAGGTAAGGACTGATATTGACTCAAAAACAATTCCCATCTATTTGCAGCCTCAATAAAATAAGAAGGAACCCATTTGGATTTCAGAAGATGTTTACCAAACAGTGCCCATATCCTAGCAATGAATGGGCAAGAGAAGAATAAATGATTTGTAGTTTCTGATTCACGTAAGAAAAAAACACATCTGCTAGGTCCGTGTACCCCTCGTTTCATGAGGCCATCCCACGTGAGAATTTTATTTCTCCATACCAGCCAACAAAAGAGCAAGATTTTAGTTGGAATATGTCTCTTCCATAATTTTTCAAAACCAAGACTAATGTGATCTAGAATTTCCATATTATTAATATTTGAATAAACATTTTTGACCACCAGAGAGTTATTCACCATCTTACCAGCCCATATCAATTTATCCCCAGAATTATCGAGAAAAAGACCAATCCGCTGGAGTTCCGCCTTGTACATGTTCCATTCCAAAGCCTCTATGCCTCGGAGCCCCAGTTGCATATCTGATTTGAAGATGGGGGCGTTGTGCTACCAGTGTGATATAACTTGTGATAGATAAAAAAATCCCAGAACTAGAGAAAATATGTGCCAGCCTGTTTGATAGAAACAGAACATTGAACATCCCATAAATCCTGTCTCCATTCAGCAATATCTGTTTCCCATTGCCAAAGGACCAGACCAATCTGCCAGCAAGAATATGCAATATCTTGGTAAAACTATTCCAGATTGTCGATCTGCTACGCGACAGCTTGAGTTGTTTTGCATAGATAAATCTGGTAGGCACTTGATTCAAATATTTCGTGGCGATTATATCCCCCCATATTCCTTTACAGTGCAAGGCTCTCCAAAAAGATTTAACCAGTAATGCCATATTGAAGTTTCGAGTGTTGATAATGCCCTAGCCACCCATGTCTTTTGGGAAAAATAGAATATCTAAACTACACAAATGGTACCTTCTTTTCTGACTGGTACCTTCCCACAGAAAACGGGAAATGATAGCATTTATCTGAGAAACAATAGCTTGTGGGATAAGGAATAAATGGCCCCAATATACTATAATTTGGGACAATACCGCCTGAACCATAATGAAGCGGCCTCCGAGAGAAATCCACTTATGCATCCATTTCAAAATCTTGTTCTTAAATTTTTCCACAAGCCAAGTCCAATCCTTTACTCTCTATGTCGTTGCCTTGAGTCTGTATCCTAAATAAACAAAGTCCTCTGTAGCCTTTCGAGTTTGTATACCAAAGAAATTAGCCATAAAGAGAATGTCCTCCTCATCACCATAATCATAAACAATGAATGATTTCTCTTTGTTAATGCAGAGCCCAGTGGCATTAGCAAAACGAGTGAGCATATAATGAATATATACCCAGTGACATCTAAGTATCCTTTCAAAAATTAGTAAATCATCAGCAAACATGGAATGTGTGACACTTACAAAGTTAGAGAATGAATACCCCAAAATATTTCCTTCTTGGTATGCCATATGCATCAGAGCGCTGAAACCATTCATAAAGAGGACGAAAATTAGAGGAGATAGAGCACAACCCTAGCGCAAACCTCTTCCTGCATCAAAAAAAGCCGTAGGATTTCCATTAATGAGAATTGTGTATTTAACAGATGTGATACAGCCCATAATCCATCTGATGACGCCCATGGGAAAACCAATTTTAAGCAGGAGCATGCGGATGTATGACCACTCAGCCCGGTCATAAGCCTTTAAAAGGTTGACCTTCATCACGATGTCGTCTTTGTTCTGATCATGCATTGAATGGAGGACTTCCTGAGCTGTGGTAATAGCATCATGAATCGACCTTCCATGGAGAAAAACATATTGCTCAATCGCGATATATCTGGATAAAAAGGCTTTAAGCCTATTGGCTATAATCTTGGAAGAGATTTTATAAATCAGATTACATAATGAAATGGGCCTATAATCTGAGAAGGACATAGGATCATAGCACTTTGGAAACAAGGCGATGAATGTGGAATTCATATTAGCAGGCACATGGCCTAATACCCATCCTTGTTCAACAATGACAGTGATTTCATCCACCATGATATCCAGAAAATGACAATAGAATTCCGCCGACCACCCGTCCGGCCCCAGGAATTTGTCATGTGCAAAAGATTTAATAGTGGAAATCACCTCTTCTTTGGAGACAGCAGCATTCATATGTACCATTGCTTCCTCATCAAAAGAATTATAAATATGTTGCATCATCCAGCTTTGACATTCTTCTTTAATATCATTATCTGCCTTGTATATATCAGAGAAATATTTATGAGCCTCCTTTCTGATCTCATCCTCATTGCTGATCAAAGTCCCTTCTTCATTTTTGATGGTCCATATGGTGTTCCTATTCCTTCTCGCATTAGCAGTATTATGAAAAAACTTTGTATTTAAGTCCCCTTCTTGTAGCCATCTTATTCTGCTTTTAAGCTTCCAGGTTATCTCCTCAATTTTTAATATCTCCATCTTTCTTGCCTGTAGCTTCTCGATCAGATTATAGGTCTCTTTGTCTGGAGTTTGAGAAGTATATTCGAACTGGATCTCAGCCAGCCTGTTATTGATTTGCAAGATTTCTGCCCGCAACATCTTTTTTTTCTTTATCTCCCATTCCTTTGTCAAGTTTTTAATTCTCTGCATCTTGGAATGGAACACCGCCCATCCAGATGGGTCGATAATAGACGAATCATCCTTCCAATTGTCTTGAACGAATTTATCATATTCCAGATCTTTGAGCCATGCTCTATTGAACTTGAAAGGTAAGGCAAAAGATTTCTGAGCCTTCTTCCAGGATAAGAAAATAGGCGCATGATCAGACAAGTCTACAACCAAACATCCTGTAGATAAGTGACCCAGCTCTGTGAACAGATTTTCACTCAATACAACACGATCCAATCTTTTTTCTATGAAATCATCCCCCAGCCGCCGATTAGACCAAGTGGGAACCACAGGATTGGGTCTAATATCCCAAAGATGCTCCTTCTCCAAAATTGATCCAATAAACCCAGCCAGTGGGTCTCTCTGCACTTTTGGACCCCACGACTCATCTGATTTCAGAGTCGCATTGAAATCTCCCATCATTATCAAATTATCCATATTCATAATTCCCGAACTGTCCATATTTTTCCAAAAGGTGCCACGGTTGTTACATGGGGCGTATAAATTAATAATATTAATGATCCCTTGCAGAACTCTAATATTTCCGGAAAGGAGGATACCACCATGTTGACGGGAAAATCTGTCCGGCCAACAGTAGGGGATCTCCCTGGTAAAAGGTCCCAATTAGACCTTGAACCGTTTGGACTAGGGATCCCGTCTGGGGTGTGGGTCCGGCTACCACTGATTTCTCCTTTCTTTGGGTCTCGCTTAAACTCTATAAAACAATGGATACACACCTAATCAAATAATACAAGACATATGATTGATGCATTAAATGTACATACGACACTATGAGTAGCAAGAGGAAATAATAAAGCATGAAGACCGAAGGAAGTGTTGTTAACAACACTTCATTAGGGTCACGCTTGTAGACTATTCTGACCACAAAGGAAAAAATTCCTCATGGCAAGAACGCCTTTCACTTCCTAAAGGTTTTAAATGGTAACACAAATGCTAATAAACAAAGCCATCAGCGTTCGTTAAGAAAGTGAAATGAACTCAACCACCATTAACATACTCAGCAAATTGTTATGCAATTGTGATATGAATTAAAGGTACAGTTCCCTTAAGCTAAAGACGTTCAGAAACTGAAAAAATAATACTCAATAGCGCTCATACATAAAACAACACCAGATCCACAAAAGGGATTTTTCAAATTGCTTGTATTCATGCCTAAATGTATAATCCCCTGGTAATACAATATATTCAGCTCCAGTCCCAAACAAAAGATCCTTTTACAAGCTCCCAAAGGAGTATTTATAATACAAAAACCCGCCCTTTGGGATTCCTTGACTTTTCATCTTCCTGACCGTTGGGCTGCCTTGTGACCCAGTTTGTTCTGCGACCTGCGACCTGACTAGGTTTTGCGACCTTGCGACCTAGTCGCTGGGTCACGCCGTCGGGCATTTGATAGGGGATGCGACTTAGCGACCCGGCGACCCCTGCGACTTGCGACCTTTGGGAACTTGCAACCTAGCGACCTCCTTGGATTTGCAACCTCGCGACCTCAGACCATCCGCGACCTGCGACTTCCTTGGATTTGCGACCTCGCGACCCCCTTAGATTTGCGACCTCGCGACCCGAGTAAATGCATGACTTGCGACCTGCCCAGATTATGCGCCCTTGCGACCTAGTTGCTGGGTCGCTGGGTCGCGCCGTCGAGCTTTTAACAAGGAGTGCAACTATGCGACCCAGCGACCTAAGAAAATTTGCGACTTTAGACCTTCGGTCATCCCTTCTGCATTTCTCTTTCAGAGATATCATAACCTTGTTCTCTGGAGGCCAGCCTTAGCCCTCGCCATGTGAGACAGCAGCTTCTATCTGCCGGTGATGTTGAGCATTCACATAACACGAGGTTTTGAGGTTGATTTGAAAGCCAGCTTCGCATCCTCCGGAGAGAGCTAGCATTCCTCTTAATTTGGATGGGCATTACTGTTTCCTTGTATTACCTGCAAGACAACAGAGTAAATCAACATTTTCTCATATAACCTGCAGATAAGCGAATTAAATCAGCCATATGCATATACATATACACACGTTATGGAATCAACACATGAAATGCGATAATTTGTCAAAGCCAAGATTAGTTGGACCCCTGTCTGGTCAAATGTTGTGCCATTAAGTCATTAAAGAGAACAACTTATTATAGGCTTTCCCTATGCCCCTTTGATTACTGCGCTTTGATCGGTCTCGGTATGGGCAGCTTCTTGTTTGTGTGCAGGCCATAACCAAAACAGGTGGCTTACGAAAGTCGTTTTCTTCACGGGGCGTTTTCGTTTCTGACATAGTTCCATTGTCGATAATTTGAGGCAATCATAATACCATATCCGCTGCTGAGGGGAACAGACCTTTCAAACAATTTGTGCGAGTCGTAAAACCTTTGATCTTCGCACAAGATCGTGGAAGTCGCATATATGACAAAGATTCTCCTCCAACTTTTCCTTTTAACCCTTTGCTTCAAAACAATATTATCAATCTTGTTACATCTTGATCACCCTTCCCATTCGTCGTGCTAGGGACCAAATCCTATCTGCAGAGAGTGTAGACGATGATGAAAAGGAGAGCAGACCTTTCTCTGGTTTCTTGGGTGGTTCAACGGGCTCATTCATGCGCAACATTTGACTTGGTGACCATCGCTCTATTCTCATCCCCTTCTAAAACACCCACAACAACGCGGTCCAGGTGCCCAAAAAAACGTACACAAGTCATGTGGCAGTGACACGGGATAACAAAGGATCATATTGTATGCTGCAGTTGCTAGGGGACCATTTCCTGGGTGCTTCATGCGATTCACATTCCACTGCCAGACTGCTTCGATCAGTGAATGCTATCAACTTGGCAATCGAACCATACGCTCTCGCTGACAGGACGATAATTGCTTTGTTATGCCGGTTTTCAGTGCCTCTGGACAGAGTAAAAACTCCTTAGAAATTAGCAATTATCGCTCGTGCATGGCAGCATGCATTGGGCAGCCTGCGTGTGAAACTGAAACTTTATGGTTTCCGCTCCCTTGTTTGCGCGTAGCAACACAATTTTTGCTTGTGCATGGCAGCATGCATTGGGCAGGTTGCGTCCATGTGATGCGGCATGGAGAGCAGGGATTCACGTTATCCAGCTCATCATGAACAAACATCAGAAGCTTTGACGGGGAATGAGACATGTGGAAGATGAATCTGCATTTTCTGATGGAGTCACAAGGTTGGATAATTTCCTGGGTCGCAGCTCTCCATGGGCAGATCATTCTGCGACCCTGCGACCTGAGCAAACGTGCGACCCTGCGACCATGGGTTGATGGGGTCGCTGGGTCGCAAAACTGGCTGAGTCACAACCCTGGGCGATGTTTAATCTCTGTGACCTGGTCATTCTATACGTCGAAAGTAGCTCTGGCAACAACTTGCTTTTACGTGCTTACATACAGAGAATACGACGGCAATAGCCTGCTTTTACGTGCTTACCATGGCAACATCCTGCTTTTAAGTTCTTTTACGTGCTTACATACAGAGAAAACGATGGCAACAGCCTACTTTTACGTGCTTACCATATATTGACAACATACAGAGAATACGATGGCAACAACGTGCTTTTACGTGCTTACATATATTGCACCACGGTTATTATAACAACGTCGTTATAGATTTGTTATCCTATTCTGGTCCGTGTTTCAAATGTGAAAGATTGACCGCTATGTATATAAATTGCTCCAAACATTTACCGTGAGTTGGAAAACTAGAAACGCGCGGTCTTTTACGTTGATTGCCATGCATGGAAGCCTTCGCGCCCATATGTAGTTTTACTCCATATTTTAATGGTGAGGTTTGACCAATATACATATATATATATATATACGTCTGCTCCAAACATTTAGCATGGGATGAAATTTCGCCATCAAAACCTTTGCGCCTAGTCGTAACACACCATAGTTATTATGACACGTCACCATAGGTTCGTCATACACTCTGCCTCGTGCTTTAAACATAAGTTTTGATCACCCTGTCCACCATAGAAATATTTAAGCCCATTTGAAATGTGTTTTCATATAGCTCTGACCGTCTTTTAATTATAACGTTGACCATTGTATGTATATATCTGCTCTCAAACAAAAACCCGCCATCGAACGTTGGGCTCCATGTCACCTGTCCATGTAGTTTCATTGCACCATCTCACGTGGTTTGAAGAACGCATTGCTTTATCCATTTCGCGCCTTAGTTTTAATTATACAACATTGACCATTTGCTTTTCCTCCGATTGTTAGCGCAAATAAATAACAATTTTTATGCCAAGGCCACCACCTCATAATATGAATGCTTCTTGTTTTGAAAGGTCAAGAGTTGAAATCTACTACTCAAGCCACATTGATGGCCCTTTTAATATTAACCCTTTCTATCATGTGGTTCTGGAGACTCCCTTTGCATATACATCCATGTGCCTGGCTACCAAAAGGTGTATGCATTTAAACATGACCTTTTAGGTTCAATTTGAAGTTCCCCATCTCTTATGGTCTCGCATAGACAACTTTAAGAGCAAAAGAGACTAGGGTTTTAAGGCCTTTTCATTCCTCCACATTGTACTCCTTGCAGCATAAATAACTCCACACTATGTAGCTTAGGATTAATAAATGTTGCTTCTCAAAGGAGCGTTCACATATTTGAAATTTTGTCGTTGGCTTGCCACACCAACATGTGTGGTTTCGCACTGCTGCCCGGCACGAGAATGCCTCGAATGAGATTGTCATTCTCTAGAGAAATCTTCTGAGTCTGCTTTGTTTACCGAGCTATACTACAGGCTAGACTTGTCGAAGTGGTGAAATATGTTCCTTTGTGTGCAGACATCGACATGGAGCTGACATTGTGCAGGATCTTCAAAAATTCTTCAGAAAATACTCCATCTGTTCCTTACGTAAGCTTAGATCATAGCAAATGCCTTTGGTTTATGCGAGATGGCATCTGGTACGGACATTTCCAAATGGAGCATTTCTAAGTACCTAGTGTGCACTAGTGAAGAAAGCCTTTTGCATCAGTGACATAAAAGGCTCTTTCTCTACTCAACTTGTATCACACCACCCTCCTTTTAACAGTATCAGTCGCTTGCTTCTCCTCCTCCCCTGTCTCACAACTTTGGCCTTGTCATTGAGCTAAATTTTATTTCCCTTGATGTCGTGACACGATTGAGGAGTTTGTCACCCATGGGGTCGACCTGTGTGGAACATTATCACATCACAGTTACTTGTTTTGAGAATGGTGTCCCTAGATAAACATATAAGACTTACGAGCTCAAGAGAAGTATTCAAACATCATGCTTAATGACTCATGGTGAGAGGGCCTTTAATCGTCAATACACAAAAAGGTTTCCATTCAAATGTATGCATGGAAATCTCATTACACATGGCACGACTGCGGTAAGAGTGTTCGAGCGTATGTTGGATGATCCCTCCCACATATGGCGTGATTGCAACAACAACATCTGATCATGATGGCGAGAAAGCTCATGAGGGGTTGGGGATAGGTCGGTGGGACGTCACTGACTGCAGGTCGGGTGAAAGACTTGAACACCTAAGCGAGCAGAGGGGGAACCCGAAATTTTAAATATACCCCAAAATTTTGGGTGGTGTTGTAGCGGCTAAAACACACCATTAAAACAGAAAGCTCAGAAAGATGCGCAGACAGGGTCCCAAAAAAAGTCAAACCTCCCACCCTACCAGTAGCATTGATCCACGTAGCTTTCTAGCCTCGACATATAGAAAGAACAGTTCTAACAGCTTTAATCCTATCACAAAGAGTCTCTTGAATTAAAACAATATCCGGCTTACAATCCCGAATCACATTCCTTAGGCGAAGGATCTTGGAGGGGTCGCCCAAGCCCCTAATATTGATGAATAAGATATAGGTCATTTAGAACTTCCCAAAGGGCCATCTGCTCTAAGAGCCCTGAATTCATCAGAGAAGGAAATGGGAACTTCATGGAGGCCATGTAAATCATCCCTATACAGGGGTCTAGACTTAGTCCTACCCCGGAAATGCCTCGATCCATTAGATTTATATTTCCTAACAGTCATATTGTTCCCCGAGGCTGGAGAAATTTTAATACCATCATCAGATAAAAGGGGAGCATGATCGAAGACCGTGAGGGCTGCCAGGTCCAACTTCGGGTCAGCAAAAAAAGTGTCAATGTCGGTATCAATGGTATTCCGCGGAGTATCAATATCATTCTCCTTGTTCGGGGAGGATGGGGAATTAATGGGAGAAGCCCATTCTAGGGGTGGCATGCTTGGAGAGATATGATCCATCCTCGGTGCGGGAGGGGAAAGAGGAGGATCGACAGATGCAATAGAGGCCGAAGACAACATGTTCGACGGATTTGATGGGCTGTTTAAATTGGAAATGGAATTCAAGTTTGACCCATGCGAATCAAGGATAGACAGTTTGGAAACATCACGGTCAGGGTGAATGACAAGAGAATTCACCGGCGGGTCAGAGATTCATAGCTATGACAATTAATGGCCCGGGGGCTTAAAACGGCGGCATCATAATAGTCGAAAGCACAATTAGAGTTTTTATGGGGAAGAGATGTACTCAGGGCCTTTTTGAGAGCATAAATGGGGGAAATATGATCGCAAGCAGTAGTCGAGGGGTGCCGCGAAAAATAATCAACAAGCTGTTCATTTGAGAAAGGTGAAGCACTACCCAGAGCATCATCAAATGTATCCATAGAGCTATAAGACAGAGGGTTACCTGAAGGAAAAGAATTTCGATGATGTTGGGCCCGATAGGTCTGTTCCTTCATAGCTGCTCCGGTCCCATTCGATCGTTTGCGCCCGAACTTCGAAGGAAAGTTTCTCCTCAAGTGACCAGTGCAATGACAAATTGTACACCTAAAAGGTATACCCCAGTAGTCGATACATTTCCTGTGTTGACATCTTTCCCAAATCAAGTCGACCTCCGCCAGTAGCCCACCATTAAAACATACCTCCACCAGAATCCATGCTATATGTTTGTCACTGGATCCAAAAATGGTAGTATCGATATACTTTGTACTCCTAATGGAATTATTGGTCATCCTTAATGCTTTGAGGGTCCAAAATTCTAAAGGGAGACACGGCGACTTCACCCAGAGAGTTTTGTTCATAGGGGCCTCCATAATAAGGTTGAACCCTAAATACCAGGGCAAAATCTGAAGAAAAGCCTTACCACAGACCTACGGTTTGTTGATGATAAGGCTGATGTCTTTTTCATCAAGGAAGTGTATACTATACCAATTTTTTAGTAACAGACTGACCTTCGGAGCATATCCAACAATCGGGCTCCATAACCTTCGAGACTAGTCAGCCATGTTTATCTCCTGTCCCTCTGTGAATAACCATCGACCAATGATCACCCGCTTCTGAAGACTGGTTACATGGCTCCACATATCATCATTTTCCATGTTAACCTCTCTAATCTCCATAGCAGGTTTAAAACAAGCCAATTGTTTACGCTTCTGAAACCTTCTCCTCTCTTTTGTTTGTTGACCCTTAGCAATTCGGTTGTTTTGATGAACCGAGAAACCAGGGGGAGCAATCATAGAGTGTTTAATAATCGCGACGTCCTTCTCATATTCCTTTTGTTGACGCTTTAATTCCTCCCATGTGGCAGCGATATGTTTTTCATGCCATGATGTGTCCGACTGTAGGAAGTCTTTTCGCTGCCCCATAGATTCCACTTGTTCCATATCATGCGAAAATTCTGTAGGAAAAAGATGGAGAAATTCACCAACCACCCCCACAAATTCCAAAATATATTAAATGCCTTGTGCAGAGCACGAACCGACACAAAGAATGACCAGGAATAGAAAAATTCTTATGTCAGATGTCCTTAAATGAGGGCCACCTTCCTGGAGAATATAAGCCCAGATCATAGATCTTCTCCTGACAACGTTCAGAAAAGGAAAGGCGGATACAAAAAAAGTCGTGCAAAATCAAAATACCGCACAAAGATCAAAACCCAACTATGATCGGAAACGAGAGAAAAGATCATATATTGATATCATATATCAAAGTCCATCGCCCATAATACTTTGATAAACTTAAATCAGACCCCCGATGCCACCATCCGTTGTCTCCATAAATGTTGTTGGGAAGAAAAATACATGCATGTACACAACAGTGCGTAGATCCATAACTGAGAGTGTACTACACCACGATCAAGAGGAAAACAGCCATATCCAAAGGGCATCATACACCAGAATCTTCCATAAATGATCACCGCCGAAGATAAAATCATAAACCATATGATAAATGTCCCCGATGAAAGACGATAATCACCCCCTGCAAACGACGTAAATGCACATGGGGAACCCCGCAGACTGCATGTCCACCCTTCCAGAGTGTATCACCTTTCCAATAATCCGATGACGGAAACCAATAATAAAAGTTATCATGCTCCCGAAAAAACCAGAGCACCACAAGCGACTTCCATTACAACTGACAACAGCAACAGCAAACAATACCAGGGCAGTTCCACCACCTGCCACAGAGACGGAAGCCGAAACCCTTATATGGTTGGGAGATTATGAGCGATTCCACCCATTTGTACCATAAATAAACCCATGTAGATGAGAAGGAAGAGGAAGGAGAGTCTGAGACCGTAAAAAACAAGTTCTTATCGTCCTGTCCTGACATTGGATGATATAGAAATGATATATGTTTCCACCAAAATCCAAACAGCCGCTAGCATAAGAATGATGATCATGAGGATCTCATATACCTCATCACAAATCACAATACCCATCCCTGCATAAATCTACGAAAGAAAATACCCTACTCGAGCCAAATTTGGAACCTCATAAACCAATACAAATTGCAAAAAACCATCTGCTTCACAGTGCTTCTTTCACCCGCCCTCAAAATTGTTAAAAGTCCCCTATTGTTACCTTCTTCAAGCGAAGTGAATCTTCCTCGTCAATTACGTAGGGGGTGAGGGAAAATATGGCAGTGGCCATGAACACTCAACTTACATGCCCAATGTCATGACTGCTAACACACCTGAAACCCCAGATATTCAAGAAATTGAAAGAGCCTTACCAGTACGCGATATCCATTCAACAAATGGGTTCAAAATCTCTTATTCAAATCTTATAAGAATGCATATTCTGATTTAAAATCCACCTTCCATGTGCATTAAAGATAAGGTATATGTCCCAGATGCGGGTGAAGCGGACAGTGTTTAAAGCGATGGGACTTGGGTGCGGCACAACGTGGAGACACCTGCCCACCCAAGTCACAGTTGATGGGTGGCATTTAAAACCAGCTACGAACAGATCGATGGCATTAACTTCTGGCACTGTTCGTAATCCCACCTCCATTCCTCTGTGCGACTTCGCATGCGGCTCAATGCATCGGCCTTTGGCTCTCATCAATGTGGGTTTAATGTTGGGGTAGCACCAGAAGCCAACCCTGACGCACTCCCTCCACCTCCAGCTCTACCTCTTATTCGTCTTCTCATTCAGGCCGCTATCCCAACACCAGAAGCAGGAGGGGTCGTTGTCATGGCTCTGGCCACTGTTTGGGCTCCCCGGAGCCTCTAATTCTCACTGCTCCGCCTTTTCCCACGCCTCATACGACGCATTTTTCTTTCAATTGCTCTCTAAACCGCCCTCGGGTCACTGCCTCCATTACTGTGGTCTTCCATGAAGAGCCCCAGGCAGTTGGTCAGAGCTTTGGCCCGGCGGGTTTGTGTCAAGCAGCTGCCCAGACCTCGAACCTTCAGGCAGTGTCGATGTACAAGCAGGGCAAGGAGGCGCAAGGTGATCCAGGGCAAGCGAGCAAGACTCATGACGTGGATATGGCTCATGGAGATCCCGCACCTTCCAAGAAAGTTGTCACTTCCATCACGGACCTGTTCAAGAAAGATGGAGAAATGGATGCACTCTGGTGCAGAGTCATGGAAGAACCGCCTGATGGGTAGCTGCTCTTCCTTTGTTTGGTTTTCGTGCTTACTATCGGCCCATACTATCGGGCTTGTTTTTTATTATGTTGTTGTGTCGGTTTATAGTTTTGTTTTTTATTGCTGTAAACGAAGTAATCTTCAGAAACATCATTCGATGGCACCCCTGCAAGGGCAATGCAACAGTTCAAAAATTGTTCAAGGCTGGTTTCCCTCTATGAGGGCAGTCTATCTCTCTACTTTTTTTGTCAAGATTGCCACAGGATTGGGCAAATACTAGGCTACGGCCTGATGTAAATTATTTCCTCTTTTAATAGAATAGAAAGAACAAATAAAAATAAATAAAAAATAAAAAATAAAAAGGTATATGATTGATAAAAAAATCGTGTATAATTATATATACACAAACAACACATAACATAACTCAACAACAGTAACACAAATAATAAATAAATAATAATTAAGATTTTAATTGTATAAATTTTAAATATTAATTCTCATTAAATAACAAAATTTTAAATGTAATTTCACTAGTTTATTTTGTTCTTGGTATATAAGGTATCTTGTGAAATTAACTCAATTTTTAAAATGTATATTCAAGGTAACATTGTGGTAGAAATATTTTAAAAAATCCAATCTCAATAACTTTAATTCATTTTAAAATACACCATATAATAGAATGTTTTAAATATAATTTTGAGTTGAGGTATCTTGTAATGTGAATGTAAAAAGAGATAAATTTTAAATATAATTTTTAGCTGAGGTATCTTGTGAAAATTATGTGAATGTAAAAAGAGATTAATTTTAAATATAATTTTGAGTTGAGGTATCTTGTGAAAGTAATGTGAATATAAAAAAAGATAAATTTTAAATATATTTTTGAGTTGAAGTATCTTGTGAAAGTAATGTGAATGTAAAAAGATAAATTTTAAATATAATTTTAAGTTTATCTTGTGAAAGTAATGTGAATGTGAAAAGATATAAATTTTAAATATAATTTTGAGTTAGTTTTTAAAATTTATATTCACATATTCATAATCATATATACTCAAACAATACATAACACAATCACAACACAACACAAAGAAATAAATAGAATTTATGGTTTTAATTGTATAAATTTTAAATGTAATTTTATGTGTTTACTTTTACATTGATTTGTGATTGATATATAGTAATGTGAATGTGAAAGTATTTAGCATATGAAGTATCATATGAAAGTAATGTGAATGTGAAAAGATAAGTATAATCTAAAAAATTTAAATTTAAAAATATAGTTTCTAGTTAATTTTTAGTTATTTTATTTGGTATTAAATATGTGAAAAAATTAATGTAAGTAATGTAAATTTGAAAAAGATATAAATATGCTCAATAAAAAAATTTAAAATGTAAAATTGAATAATTTTTTTTGTAAAAACATAATTAATTAAATTAACTTTAAATTAATTAAAATTCAAAAATAATTAATATATCATTAAATCACTTGTATTATAAAATTATTCTTTGAAAACTACCTAAAAATAAAATAAAGATATCAATTAATTAAATAAAGTACAAGTCAGAAATCATTAATTTCACTTATTTGTAAATCTGCAAAATTAAAATAAATAAAATTAAAATTTCAAAACAAAAATAGAAGACCACCATTTTTAAAATGAAAATTATTAGCCTTTAAAGTGTACTAGTTCATTTTTAATATTTCACTAAATATAACATAACATTGTTGTACAAATATTTTGTTGCATTAAATCTCATAACTTCAAATAATTTAAAACACACAACAATAACACCAATAATAATTTTTATTAAATAACAAAGTTTTAAATGTAATTTCATGAGTTGATTTTGAGAGTGATTTCTTCATGGTATATAAGGGATCTTATGAATGTGAAGTACTTGGCATATAAAGTATCATGTGAAAGTAATGTGAATGTGAAAAGAGATAAATTTTAAAATATAATTGAGTTAATTTTTTTATATCTATATACAAATATTCATAAACATATCGCATAACATTGTTTTACAAATATTATGAAACATTAAATCTCAATAACTTTAATTCATTTTGAAGTACACCATATAATAGAATGTTTGTGTATAATTACATACACACAAACAACCCAATCACAACACAAATAAATAAAATAGAAATTAGGGTTTTAATTGTATGTATTTTAAATATAATTTTATGAGTTTACTTTCAAAATTGATTTTTGCTTGATATACAAGTTATTATGTGAAAAGAACGTGTATGTGAAAGTATTTGACATGTAAAGTATCATGTGAAAGTAATGTGAATGTGAAAAGATAAGGATGCTCAAAACAAATTTAAATTTTAAAATATAGTTGACTTACTTTTTAAAGTTTTTTTTTTGGTATTAAATGCTATCATATGAAAAAATAATGTAAGTAATGTAAATGTAAAATACATATAAATATTCTCAATCAATTTTTTTTAAATGTAAAATTGAATAATTTTTTTAATATAAAAACAATTAATTAGATTAACTTTAAATTAATTAAAATTCAAAAATCATTAGTATATCATTAAATCACTTATTCTTTAAAAAACAACCTAAAAAAAAAAGTCGAAAATAAAATAAAGAGTTCAACACTCTAGTAGAAATGAATTTTTATTTTTATTATTTAAATCACAATTTAAAATAAAATAATTTATATCTTAGAGTGTAAGTCAGAAATCATTAGAAGTAGAAAGAGAGCTTGCTGTGCTAGGGATCTTGCACTAGGGTTTATGCGCGGCCCCTGCTTCAGCGCCGACACCTGAAGCTTACCCTAGCTTCACCCAGGTTCGTTCCTGCGGCTCTGCTGAGGACGGACGCTGGGCCGCCTGCCATGGCAGGCCCGACGGGGGGAAGTGGAGGTTCTTCCCCCTCACAAAACGACAAACAAGCGGACGGGGACAATACAAAGCATTCGACCCCTATCACAATCAATCTGGAAACAGAAGACAAAAGCCATTCTGAAGAAAAAGCTGGTGCCCCTGACATGCAGAAAGAGGTACAGGAAGAAGTTTCGGGAAAAAAGGAAATACCCCAAGCGAAATCAGCCACATGCAAGCCGATTGCGGCAGAGCGGCCCAAAATCGAGCTGCCCAGCCACAGAATCAATGGAAGGATTCAGTACATGAAGGACCATGCTTTAATTGGAAAATTTATAGGTTTCTGGCCCACTGAAAAAGCTTTGCACGGATGGATAGCAGCCAAGTGGAAACCCAAAGGGCAGGTCGTCCTCCAACTTGGCCCAAAAGGTTTTTTCACAGCTATCTTCATATGCATAGAGGACAGAAACAGAGTCCTGGATGAAGGACCTTATTTTTTCAACTCAGTTGGCCTTTACCTGAGAGACTGGGTTGAGAGATTCAACCTAGATAAGGAGGATTTTAGTTGGGCCCCTATCTGGATTAGACTCTACTCGCTCCCCCTGGAGTATTGGGATGAGGAATCTCTCAAAGACATTGCAAAGGGCTTGGGAGAGTTCATCAAAATCGCAGAGGAGACAAAGTTAAGAAGGTACACCTCATATGCTCGCATCTGTGTCTTTATGCGTCTGGACCAACCTCTCCCTGACTCGGTAAGTCTCTTTCATGATGACTTTGAGTGGATTCAACCCCTGGATTTTGAGCACGTCCCCTTCCGCTGTCGTAAATGTCATGTACATGGGCACCTATTCCGGGATTGCCCTCTCAATGCCAAGTCTCAAACCCCCAATCCCCCTGATGCTTCTGATCCGGAAGGATTCACTAAAGTCACCAACCGTCGAAGATCCCAGAAGAAGAACTCCAATGGGAAAAAACCCTTGGCTCAGACCTCCTCTATTCCCTCCACCAGTAATAGCTTTGAAGCTCTTGCCTTTGATTCAGAAAACCTTCCCCCCGCTGATCAAACAGCCTCCCTCCAGACCCACAACACTCCGATTCCTCCTCCGCCCAACTCCAATCTCCCTCCCGGGGCTTCGAAGGAACAAGGTCTCTCCTCGGAAGAAATCCCCGTAGATCCAGACTGGAAGCCCAATGGAATGGATGTGGACTGCATTCCAACTCAGCACCTGGAAGGCAGTAGCCAAGCACAAAACATGGAAGTCGAACCCGAGAGCATCGATCTCACTGGGCTGGATATTCTGGAACTTGAACTGGCATGCAAAAGAAAGGAATTTGATAAGATACCAGACCAACAGTTAGACAGGCTGGAAGTCATCATTTCTAGAGCTTTTCGCCAAAAAGAGTTAGGAATCCAGCCTAGAAGCAAATGGGATGGTTATCAAACAATCAAGGACTCCAAGAAATGAGGCCGGAAAACTGATTTGGAGCGTACAATCACAGTTGGGAAACTCCTGGTTGAATCAGGAAGATATGCCAAGTTGACGAAGTACTACAAGCTCCTCCCCCATAGTGAACTATGAAGCTCAGCTCATGGAATGTTAGAGGACTAAACAATCCAGGGAAATTAAGAATGATCAAAAACTTGATAAAGTTGGAGAAACCACAGATCCTTTTCCTACAGGAAACCAAATGTAATAGTAGCACTCTTGGAAAAATCCTCTCTAGCGCTTGGCCGGACTGTCATTCTGTGGCAGTCGATGCTTCGGGAGCTTCTGGAGGGCTCGCCATTGCTTGGAACACCCAAACCATCACGCTCGCGGATTTCCACGCCTCTCAACACCACATTCAAGCCACCTTCCACATCATCGGCACCAACGTCCATGGACATCTCTCGAATGTTTACTTTCCTCAGGAAGCAGGTAGGAAAATGGCACTCCTGGATACATTGGAAGTGTTAAAAAATGCCCGAACTCATCCTCTCTGGATTCTAGGAGGTGACTTCAACATGATCACAAGCCTGGAGGAAAAAAAGGGAGGCCAGGCTAAGCTTGAACCAAAAAGAGAACACTTCAAGGACTTTATACAAAACAATTTGCTAATAGATCTACAGTTCAGCAATGGCATTCACACATGGAGCAATCGCAGAACGGGTCGCCAACACATCACCTCAAAGCTGGATCGATTCCTAATTTCTGATAATGCTGTGCACTTAGGGGGTGATATCTCTGCCTCAATCCTGCCTCAATCTGGATCGGACCACTGGCCCATTTCCTTACAATGGATGCGTTTGGGCGACGCCAGAAATCGTCGCTTTCGCTTTGAGGCATTCTGGCTCTCCCATCCCGCCTTCAAGGATCTCATCAGTGCTTGGTGGAGAAACTTAAAACAGCCTGAGGGGTAAAAAATGTACCAGTTCCAGTGTAAGCTCAAGTGTCTCAAAAATCTCATCAAGCAATGGAACCGCAACACTTTTGGCAACATTTTCTAGGCACAATAGGCTCTCAATAGGGAAATGAGAGCCCTCCAGCAACAGATCATCACGAATGGATATACGGATGAGATATTGGCGCGGGAGCTGCAGCTCAAAACCCAATTGGATGATCGATCAAAGCAAGAGGAAATACTCTGGCGGCAAAAATCCAGGGTTAGATGGCTGAAAGAAGGTGAAAGAAATACTAAATTCTTTCATAGAACCACAATACAGAGGCGTATGCACAACTCTATCACAGCCATTAGGACTCAGGAAGGGGAGAATGTGGAAGAACAGGCCGAGATTGAGCGAGCGTTCTTGGCTCACCTTCAAACGGTGCACAAGGAACCTCCCGTGGACAGGAGCACTGCCATCAACAAAATTATTCAATACATTCCAAAAATTATCACGGATGAGCACAATCAGCTGCTCCTTCGCCCAGTGTCCAGGCAAGAAGTTGATGTGGCCATGAAGCAACTGAAAGATGGCAAAGCTCCCGGACCGGATGGGTTCTCCACCACTTTTTACCATCAGTTTTGGGACCTCATCGGTGAGGAAGTTTGGATGGTTGTTGAAGAATCTCGTGCAATGCATTGGCTTCTCCCTTCTTTAAATGCAACATTCATAGCTCTCATCCCAAAAGAAGAAGAGGCCAGTACACCGGACAAATATCGTCCCATTGCTTTATGCAATGTGATCTACAAAGTCATCTCCAATGTAATTGCCAACAGATTAAAACCTCTCCTGCCTCTTCTTATCTCACCGGAGCAGTCTGGATATGTCGAAGGCAGGCAGATTTTAGATGGAATCATTCATACTCATGAAATCATCCATTCGCTCAAGCAGCTCAAACAGGCAGGTATGATTCTCAAAATCGATCTTTCCAAAGCATTTGACAAATTAAGCTGGACCTACATTCAAAAAATTCTGTTGGCTTTCGGCTTCTCTCCCACTTGGGTTCGTTGGATACATAGTCTCATCTCCTCCTCTTTTTTCTCCATTCTCATTAATGGGACTCCTTCCCGCACCTTTACCCCCACCAGAGGCATCCTCCAAGGAGACCCACTCTCCCCTTTCCTGTTTGTCCTGATGGCGGAAGGTTTAGGTCGTCTTCTCTCCTCAGCTCTCAGCTCCCAGCTCATCCAAGGCATCTCTGTTCATAATGCACCTGCTGTCACTCACCAACAGTTTGTGGATGACAATATGGTTTTTGGCTATCCTTCTGTACAAGAAGCTTCCAAGTTAAAATCCCTACTGCAAGACTTCTCCGATGCTTCTGGAGCCAGCATCAACAAATCTAAATCCCAGATCTTCTTCTTTCACACTCCTCCTCTAACGCAATCAGCCATTGCCCGTATCCTTGGCTTCTCTATAGCCTCCCTGCCTTCTACCTACCTGGGCGCACCTCTAATTGCTACCCCGATCAAGCATGCCTCATGGCGCAAGCTCTTAGACAAGCTGGAAGCCCGTCTCTCCTCCTGGACCTTCCGCACCCTTAACATGGCTAGTAGACTGGTTCTCATTAAATCCGTTCTCCAGGCCATGCCCCTTTACCTCTTCTCCATTTTGGCGGCCCCCAAATGGGCACTCAACAAGATTAAATCCCTTCAACGGAATTTTCTCTGGGGATCAAAAGGAACCAATCGAAAATGGGCCTTGGTTCAATGGTCCACTGTTTGCAAACCCAAAGAGCAAGGGGGAATTGGCCTTCGAGATCCACTCCTTAGCAATGCCATTATGAATGCAAAGATTTGGTGGAATTGGCTAACAACCCCGGATAAGCCTTGGGCCATTCTATGGAAGGCCAAATACGCCCAAAATCGACCTCAGGAAGATCTTGTTAGACTCACGCTGGAAGAGAATGGATCTATAATCTGGAACTCAGCCAAGTATCACCACCTTCTCATTCAACAGCATAGTTTCTGGGAGATAAGGAATGGCACATCCGCAAGGTTCTGGACTGACTCCTGGGAACAACTTCCAAAGTTCACCAATACTTTCAATCCGCCCATGGAACCTGAATGGGATACTCGACAGCTAGAGACCGTTAATCAGTATTGGGACGACACCGATAAGCAGGGTTATCGGCAATGGAAACAGGCGACCAGAATAGCCAGGAATGCCAATGAGCAAGAAAGTCACGCCATCACTGATGAACTCAATAATCGATGCATCAGGGTTTCGCACGATCAAGATATTTTAATATGGGGTCATACACCTAAGGGCACTTTCTCCACTCGGGAGGCCTACAAGATCCTCAGTATGGATCCCGAGCCCAAAGATCCTCTTTGGGGCAAAATTTGGAATTTAGGTGTTTGGCCCAAAGTAGCTCTATTCCTCTGGCTCCTTGGCCACCAACGCATACTCACTTGGGACAACCTACGTAAGAGGCACTTCCATGGCCCCTCCATCTGTCCCAACTGTGGAGTTAATGAAGAAACTCAGCAGCATCTCCTTCATGCTTGTCCCCTTGCAACTCAGCTGTGGGAGAAAGTTAGCTTCAGGTGCCAACGAAATTGCAAACCCGACCCTGACATTAGAGGAGCCTTGTGTGATTGGCATCAACATCCTTTCAAGTGCGGAATTCTCAATCACCTCTGGCGAATCATCCCCGGCCTTCTCCTTTGGACCATTTGGAAAGAAAGAAACAAGCGCATTTTTAAGGACCAGAGGACCTCGATAGACATCATCTGGAGCAATTACTGTCTCAATCTTATGGAAACTCTAGACATGCAGTCCTGGAGCATCGAAGATTTCCCCACTCTAGACAAGGAAAAGGCCATATGGGAGAATTAGGGACTCAACACTCAACCCAAAGCTCAGAAGCATACTGTCCTCAACACTGACAGATTACTCCACTCTTGGACTCCCCCCCCCAGAAACACCTATAAGCTCAACTTTGATGGTGCCTCAAAAGGCAATCTCGGCAAAGCAGGCTTCGGGGGTATTATAAGGAACCACGCAGGTGCACCCCTTGTCGTGTACATGGGAAGTATTGGATGGGATACTAACAATTCGGCGGAGCTGGAAGGATTGTGGCAAGGCCTTCTTCTCTCTCAGCAGGCGGGGATGCACCCTATTGAGATTGAAGGCGACTCACAGATCCTCATCACCATGGCAGCTCAACTTCTCAACGGGGCCCGGGCGCGTCAGATTGCCAGCAGCTGGCGTCTGGAAGCCAGATTGGAAACTATGGAAGGATGGCTACAGGAAAACAGGGCACTCCTTTTCAAGCACACCAGAAGAGAAGGCAACAAGGTTGCGGATTTACTTGCCAATCTAGGGGTTGATTGTGGAAGTAATCTCAGAACAGGGATGCTGGACATTATCCAGAAAGAGGATCATAGAAGGTTTTTCCATAATCTAATTCAGAAGGAGGCGAACCCCCCGGATGCGGGTGTCAATGTTGATAATGAGCGTGAGCGGACAGGAGCAGTCAGACGGGAGGCCACATGCCATCCCTCACGGCTGCATTGATTCCACTTGCCCGCAGTTAATTCTCATCCGCATGCGTTTAATGGAATTTGGTATGAAGGCGATTCTCATTATCGCAGAGGCGGTTCGAGGCAACCTCGACTGCAGCACCAACATTTCGCTTAAGGTTTGCAAGCCTGGTTATTCAATGCGGCGTCTGGAGAATTGCAGGACGAGAACGTTAAAAGCCATGGAGCCGCTTGTCCCCCAGCCGATGAATTCGCAATGCAACTCTGATCTGGACAGAGCCAGAGAGCGCACCACCACTGGGAAACGAAGCCGTCTGACCTGTTGTTTGCAGCTCGATGAAAGCATTCATATTTCTGTAGCTGGCTCTTGTTTGTCAGCATCGGTGGTTCTGGGCATTCCTCCGACGACGTGCTCTCAGGTGCTTCAGCGCTCCAGTCCAGTTAACACTGCTAAAATGCCTAGGCTGAGGCATAGGATGAGGTGCAGGAGGGGATCTTCTCGTACTGCCAGAAGGCATTCTCCTTCCCTTTCTTCTTCCCCGTCTGACACTTCTGCACATTCGGACAGCCTCCCTCGCCTCCTCCGTGGGCGCTTGCTCCGTTCTGGCTGCAGGTTAGATTCGCCTTCAGGGGATGCGCTGCCTGCTCAGTCGCACACGACCCTCTTCTCGTTCGATTGTGCTCTCAACAGACCTCGCGTAACTGTGGCCATCTCCGTGGTCTTCTTGGAGGAGCCTATTCCGGAGAACCCACCTGAAGAGCAAGCTCCAGTCGACGGCGCTCAAATGGACACGATGCAGCATAACACGAGGGGTCAGCCTGAGGTTTCCAGGGCGTCTCGGCTGGATGAAACTGTTCGTGTTCAGGCCGCTGTCACTGAAGCTCTTGCTGCTGCCCACCACAATGATGAATTCTCCCACGCTCAAAGCGAACCAGAAGACTTCGGATGCAGGATTGAGGAGGTTCCTCCGGATGAGTAATCCAACCCTCCTCTCTGGTTTCTTTTGTTTTTTCTTGGCCCTCTCTGAGGGAGTGTGTAGCTGTTTCAATGTTTTTCTCAATTCTGGTCCAATTTTTGTAAAAGACCAGTTTCAATCTTTACAGAGGTCTAGTCTTGTTATGGTCCAGTGTTATTCCAGCTCGATCCCCCGCGTGGGATTTTTTCTGTCTTGGGTTGTTCAAGCTGGCGCCCCTTGCAGGGCTGCCAAAATCTAGTCACTGTCAGCTTAATTTGCCTCTCTGCAGGCACAGTTTTGGCCTAGGCCAGATGTACTATTTTTTTCACTGTTAATAGATTACTCTAACTTAGCAAAAAAAAAAAAAGTCAGAAATCATTAATGTCACTTATTTGTAAAACTGCAAAATTAAATTAAATAAAGTTCCAAAAAAAAAGAAAAGAGAAGACCACTCTTTTTAAATTGTTTTTATGGAAAGGATATTATGCTAAATATAACATGAAATTGTTTTACAAATATTTTGTATCATTAAATTTCAATAACTTTAAAAAAATTTAAATACACAATAGTAACACACATAATAAATAAATAATATTTTTTATTAAATAACAAAATTTTAAATGTAATATCATGAGTTGATTTTCAGAGTGATTTTTTCTTGGTATATAAAGTATGGTGCGAATGTGAAATGGTATATAAGGTATGGTGTGAATGTGTTTAAGTACTTTTATGCAAATGTGAAGAAATATAAGTATGGTCATAGTTAAATAAATTAAAATTCAGAAATTATTAATATATCATTAAATTAATATATATCTTTGAAAGTTTAAATTAATATATATTTATTTAATAAATAACACAATTTCAGATTTTTAAATGTAATTTTGAATTAATTTTTAGCCTTTTGTGGTGGGTTTATAAAATATCATGTGAAAGTAATGTGAATGTGAAAAAAGATCGGTATGCTCCATCAAATTTAAATGTTAAATTGGATTTCTTTTCAAAAACTTCAATTAATGTTGAATTTCTTACTGCATGTAGCACGATAATCATTGAATGTGAATATATATATATATATATATATATATATATATATATATATATATATATATATATATATATATATATATATATATATATATATATATATATATATATATATATTTAAATTTTGAATATTATAATTTATATAATATTTTATAACATAGTATAAGCAAAATAAAATATTAATAATAATAAAAAGTAAGTATTTTGGGATAGTTTAATTGGTCAAGTTTTTTCTTTAAAGCATTTTTGCTATTGAAAAGTCATGGGTTGAAAGGTAGCTATTGAGAAGTCAGACTCTGTGAGAAGTGATTCCTTCTAGTGGATCTGCTTCATACTAATGTTCAATGGATGTAGTGGTCACCAAGGCCATAAATCACATAGAACTAACAGTAATATTAATAGATAAATACAAATTGAAATATAAAATAAAATGAGAAAGAAAAGCTAAGTGATCCCTTCCATTGGATCTGCTTGTTACTAATATTCAATGGATATAATGGTTACTAGGGCCATAAATCACACAAAACTAACAATAATGATAATAAATAAATACAAGTTGAAATATAATATAAAATGTGAAAGAAAAGCTAATAGAGTAAGAAAAACAAAATTAATACAATGAAGAAAAAAAAAAATTTTGAGAAGAGTTAAAAATATAATGAAAATGAATATAAGTTTGGGTTTGTTTGTGTCTTAGGGGAAGGAGTTCAATTGGTGATTGAAGTGAAATGAAATAGTGAAAACTAGGAGATCTAAGGTTCAATCCCGGTGAAAACTACGAGCAAAAACTATGAGATTTTGTAGAGTTCAGCCATAATGAAATAGTGAAAATTAGGAAATCTGAGGTTCAATTCCATTCCTCTTATTACAAAGAAAAAAAAAAAAAAAAGAATTAAGTTTATTTATAATTTGTCATGAACATTGTTGGATATTTAAATGTTAGATTTGAATTTCTTTAAATAAAATGTTTACCTATATCTACCAAATAAAAACATTTTCTAAATTTATTTATAATTTTTTCTTAAATTATAATAAAAAATTAAAATAAGTTGAATTTGAATGAGAAATAACACCCATCACTTTTTATTATTTAAAATATATTTAATTAACTAATATAAAATAAAATTATCACTTTTTATTATTAAAAAAACATTTAATTAATTAATATAAAATAAAATTATTTAAATAAAATAAAGGATAAATATACCATTACATTTAATTATAATATACTATATGAAAAATATCTAAATATATATCACAATTACGTGTAAATACAGAAAAAGGATAAATAACTAAAATATATTAACTTAAAAAAAGCGAACGGAGAAATTGTAAACAATAAAATTAAAATTAAGTTTAAGACCTGAGAGAATAGGAAAGAATATGAGAGGAAGACACATAAAAGTTAAAAATCAAACATGTAAAAGACGCAAGAAAATCACAGATTAAGAGTATGAGAGAGGAAGGCATATAAAAGTTAAATATCAATTATATAAACGAAACAAGAAAGTCACATATTAAGAGTGTTCATTATAGTTTCGAGGGTGATTAATAATAGAATTTTATTAATAATTTCTTTATATATAATTTGTTGAATATTGTTGTTGGTTTTTTTTTGTTAGTTTAAGATTAAGTTTGGACAAAAACATATTTGATAAGATTAGAATGTTTAGTAATAATAGATTTGGGATTTTATGAGATTACTCCATGTAATGAGTGTTAAGTGGACTATTCAAAAATTATAAGAAATTAGTCGGTTACGACTACCTCCCATGGAAATGGTCATAGATGAATGACTTACTTAACACACTTGAATTCCAAAAAATGATATCTAATATAATGCATTTCGGAAACCCATCTAAGATTATCTAATGTTTAGTAATGATAGATTTAGTTTGACAATGAGTTTGCATTAAACATATTTGACAAGATTAGAATGTTTAGTAATAATAAATTTGATGGTGTGGTTTTTGTTGGTGCAGTTATGATTAATGTTGAGAATATATGTCTTTGTTGAATTTTTTTTTGGAAATATTTGAAGAAAATGTAATAAATTTTATTATATTTTTAATATTGATTAAAAATCAGAGTAATTGGTTAGTCAAAGGAGATAGGGTATCATTCAAAGGGGAACATATCAAATTAGAGGAGAAAGAAGTTGGGAGTGGGGTGGGGAGAGAATTCATATTTACCCATTCTAATGTATTTCTTTTTTTGTAAATAAGATAGATTTATTCACATAAAAAGCAGATATTTACATCAGTATTAGTACTAGACAGATTTCCAGACTGTTGTCTTGCTACATTCATCACTCTAGACAATATTGTTTCCCTTTGGGAATGGGATTTCAGGGAAAGATACAGAGGGGGTTGGAGCAGTAACCAAAACAGGGGTAATTATCAAAGAAAAAAGGCCTTTTGGCCTCGCAGTTGAAGTTAAAATTAACATATTTGAAATTGCAATCGTAAAACCTGGAGAGCATTGAACCTGAGATGTAGGCTTAGGCCACATTTTCCATCAGAAAGTCATCGACGCTGATGGGATGCTTCAGAGTGCTTCCGTAGTCAGAACCATACTGCTACTTCTCGCAGGAAGGGCCAGTGCCACCAGGGCTAACCTACATAGAGAAAGCTCAAGGAGCAGATGGACCATCTCCCTCAGCCTTGGTTATTGGGTTGAGTTGGCGTGAAGCGGTCTGAAGCTTAAGGAGAGAGTAATGAGGGGAGATCTTATTGATAAACCGGCGGTGGTGCACCTCGCCCACGTACACGACGAATTTCTCAGTGAGGGAGTCAATTTTCCTCTCAAGGATGTTGTTGCAGTCTTGTCGCTCTTGTAATGCCATAGCAAGCATGGTCTTGGTTTGCCATTAGAGCTCAATGGCCTGGCTCAAAAAGTTTTGCCTGGCTCTTATGAGGCAGGGTCGGGAATCCACCTGAAAGCCTCATCTACTGTCTCGATCTGTTTTCTTTTGCGGGCCGACTTGACCTTGTCCTCAATCTTCTCGATCTGATTTTTCATTTCCTGGTTGGTTTCTGCAGCATACTCCAACGCCGCATTCCTGGAAGCATCTTTTGCCCGCGTAACCAGGGGGCGAGTGGGGGTGGCCCAATAGGCACCATGGCCTCTGCCACCACAGGCTTGGAGAGGGGAGGTGTATCTGCAAGGAGCCATAAGAGCGTTGTTGATCTATGGGTGCAAGTCTAGAGACGCAAGCTGCAAAGGTAGGCCACGGTGGCCGGGTGCGAGGGAGAGGAGATACGAGGACAACCGGGGAATTTGGAGACAGGGATATAAGAGCTTGAAATGGAATGAGCCAAAGGCTTGGAGGGTATGTCTAATATAGGGGAGAGGGAGAGATGCGAGACGGGAGGGACGATGGGGAGATAAGACGTGAGGGCAGGTTTTTGGCTGTGGGAAATAAATGCGACAGTTGGAGAGGTCAGTCGGGCATCTGATAGAGGCAGAGCGGTAGGCACACTCATACTGATGGAGAGAAAGGAGGATGAGGGAGGTTTGGATCATGATTGCCTTGGGGGGAGGGGCAATGATTCGATGGGGATAGGTTATACTTCAGCTGGAATTTTGTTGTCCCTGATGCTCGAGCAGGTCTTTCTGACATCTAGCAGATCGAAGGCATCCCACAAGTTGGAAAGGAAGTGGGTTTTACCGTTAACTCCAACTTTTGCCAACAAGTCGACTAGATAGTTGCCCTTGTGTCTAACAGCCTGGAAAGTGACGCCTTTGGAAAGGTTGATGTGGAGTTTATTTCTATGTAGGATTTTATTAAGTCTCCAGTTGTCTGAGACTTGGCTGACACTTCTACCTTGCTGGAAATTTTTACAGTCTTGGGTAGCAACGATGGAGTCCCCTTCAACGAATAAAGGCCATAATTTTTGTTCCCTGGCAATGGCCAGACCATAATCCCAGGGCCTAAAGCTCTGCCGCATTGTGGGTGGAGTGGCCCAGATTTTCATAGTATATCCAAAGAATTTGGCCTGAGTGATCTCTAAAGACACCTCCAAATCCCGCCTTGCCTGGGTTATCTTTTGATGCCTCGTCATCGTTTAATTTGATATAATTAGGTTCAGGAGGTTCCCACTTGGGCTCAGACGAAGGAGAGAGATGAATATTATTATTCAAAGGAGTGTTATGGAGGGATAAGTCTAATAGAGATAATATGCGAAGATCCTCTCGGGTGGGGGGGTGGTAGGATCAGGAAAAATGGCTATGGCATCGGATTCACGGAGAGATTGTTTTATTTAATGAATTATTTGTTCCTCCTTTTTTTCTC
Organism: Pinus albicaulis; assembly: GCA_034641835.2. Taxonomy (NCBI): domain Eukaryota; kingdom Viridiplantae; phylum Streptophyta; class Pinopsida; order Pinales; family Pinaceae; genus Pinus; species Pinus albicaulis. Next base: position 1,337,366,015 of record CM076579.1, on the reverse strand, counting down.
GATCTTTAAATATTCTTGCATTTATTTCTTTCCAAATGGCCCAACAGATAATTCCTGGCAGAAGGTTCCAAGCCAGATTGATTAGAGGATGACTGGAGAAGGAGGTGCGCCAGTGATCCAAGGAGATGAGAATGGAGGAGGGGTCCCTGTCCAAGGAATTAAAGACCATAAAGGTACAATTCCAGATGTTTGAAGCAAAGTGGCATTCATTTAACAGATGATTTGTAGATTCAACCTACTTTTTTTAGAGCATACAGATGGAAGGGCCGATGAAGCCTCTCTTGATTAGATTATCCAAGGTCGGGATTTTTTTGTGCATCACTAGCAAAAGAAAGAGTGAGATTTTGGGCTAGTGTTTGTGATTCCAAAGAGTGCACCATTTGCTTTCAGTGGGGTTTGGGTTGGCGGGGATGATATAACCATAGGCCTCTTTTATGTTGAAATGGCGAGCAACATTTGTGCCCCATATTAACTTGTATTTCTCCTCTTCCATTTGTATTTGTATTTTTTCTAACTCTTCAGCAAGATTCTTCCATTCCTGAGGGTGATTTTGCGCCCAACACTTTGCCTAGCATGTCTGGGTCTCTGAGGCCCAGTCCTCCTTCATTTTTGGGTCTGCAAAGTTTTTCCCAGACCACAAGGGCCCATTTTTCTTTACTTTCTTTTCCTTTCCATAAGAAATCTCTTTGGATGGTCTTGATTTTATTGGAGATAGATTTGGGACCGAAAATAGCAAAGTACCGATATTATGGGATGGCTTGGAGAACTGATTTGACCAAGACTAGTTGTCCAACAAGATTGAGGGATCTGAAATTCCAATTGGCAATCTTCTTCTTCAGTTTGGTTACTAGAGATTCCCAATTTTCCTTTTCTATAGGTCTATCAGTTAGGGTAACTCCAAGGTATTGGAGGGGAAGGAGCTAAGCTTGAACCCCAGAATTATTGCAATGTTGTGCTGAATGGGCGGGGAGGTATTCAAGAATTTTTTTTTGGTTTTTTCCATGTTGATGGAAGTGCCAGATGCTTTGGAAAAATCAGAGAGGATGTCCTGAAAGGCCAGGGCTTCTTTGACAGTGGGAGAACCCATGAGCAGAGTGTCATCAACGAATTGTTGGTGAGTGGAGGGGGGAGTGGAGGGGTAGAGTTTTATTCCAGAGATACTGGCATTTGAGGAGGTAGCCATTATAAAGCGACTAAGACCTTCCGCCATTATGACACGAAGGAAAGGAGAGAGGAGGTCTCCTTGCCTAATTCCTTAGGATGGACTGATGATGGAGGAGGGGGAACCATTAAGAAGAATGGAGAAGAAGGCTCCTGAAACCATGGCCATTATCCATTTTATGCAATCTTTGTCAAAACCAAAAGCTTTCAGAAATTTTTTGATATAGTTCCAGTTGATTTTTTTGAAAGCCTTAGACGTATCCAACTGAATGAGCATTCCTAGTTTCTTCTGCTCCTTAAGAGAATGAATGACTTCCTGTGAGAGGATAATGTTGTCCAAAATTTGTTTGCCTTCCACATAGCTAGTTTGCTGAGGGGAGATAAGGAGGGGCATAATATTTTTGATGCAATTTCCCAAAACCTTGGAGATGATCTTGTAAATAACATTACATAGCGCATTGGGCCAGAATTGATTAGGGGAGTCATGATTTTCAAATTTGGGGGTGAGGGTGAGGAAGGTGGCATTGAGGGATTTTAAGACAAACTTTTGGATGCAAGATTCTTCCACAAGGTAGTGAACCTCCACCTTTAGCAATGGCCAGCAAGCTTTAAAGAAGTCAATGGTGAAGTCGTCTAGTCCCGACGCTTTTCCATTGGCATGGTATTGACCGCTTCTTCTATCTCGTGCATAGAGACTTTCGTTATGAGCATTTGGTTGTGCTCCTTAGTTAAGATAGTAGGGATGTTTTTGGTGATTTTTTCTATTGCTTCCCCATTGGCATTGTTGGGTTCAGTGAGGAGATCTCCAAAATACTGGTTGAGCTCCTCTTCTATTTCTCTGTGAGTGTTGAGGATATTTCCTTTCTGATTTTTTAGGCTTAAGATTCAGTTGTGTTTCCTGTGTTGGATCATGGAGCGGTGGAAGAATGCAGTGTTCTTCTCTCCCTATTTAAGCCAGCTAACCCTTGATTTTTGGCGCCATAAAGTTTCCTCTTGGTCATCCCTTTCTTCCCAACTTTTTTGTAGCTTTAATTTCTCTTGCTTTCTTTGTCTATTCCTCCCATTGTTGATGATGTTCTGTTGTAAGGCTTCCATTTTGAGTTCTAGGAATTTCTTTTCCGTAATGATGTCTCCAAAGGTGTTCTTATTCCAGAGTCTAAGTTCATATTTGATGAATTTTAGTTTGTGCTGAAAGTTGTACATTTTGTTTTCTTGGGTGGGTTGGGGGGTGTGCCACAATTCTTTAATTTTTTCCATGAAGTCAGGATGATTGATCCAAAAGGCTTCAAACCTAAAGGGATTATTTTTGGGTCCTTCTGGTAACTAGATTTTTAGAACAATGGGCCAGTGATATGAGCCCACCTGGGGGGCGATGCTTGCTTCAGTTTCCAAGGAGCTGAGGTATAGGTCCTCAGAGAGGAGGAATCTATCCAACCTGGAGGCTATCTGCCTATTCCCCCCTCGTCTATTATTCCAAGTAAAAGAGCCATTTTTTGTGGGGATGTCTATGAGTCTGAGAGCATCAATTAGGGCCTGGAAGGTTGCTGAGTCTTTGTCTAGTTTTCTGAGTCTACCTCTCTTCTCCCCAAGATTGATTGTCATGTTGAAGTCTCCAGCTAGAATGGTGAGGGGATGGTTGAAGGAGCTGAGATGCTTTTTAAGCTGATTAACCAACCAAGTATTTCGGTAATTGAATGAGGAGCATAAACATTGGTGACACAAATATTTTTCTTGGTTCTGGTGATTTTAAGAAAAGTGGTGAGGGCGAATTTGGAAGCAAAAAATTTAGAAAGGTGAAAGCGGGAGTCCTTCCAAAAGGTGTAAAGCCCTCTCGCAATGCCAGAGGTCGAGATAGCTACATGGCTATATTGATTTTTGAAGCAGTATTTTTGTATTGATTTCATTGATTTTAGATCACTCTTGGTTTCTCGGAGCATAAAAATGTCTGGTTTATCAGAGGATATTATAGATTTTAGAATTATTTTCTTACCATGCTTGTTCATTCCTCTAATATTCCAGGGTGTACAAATCATTGATAAATTTTGTGGGGTAGAGTGATTTCTCTTACCTTTCCTTCATTGATGAGTCGAGCTCCTAACTCCTGGAGGAGTTGGCTAGTGGACTTCCAACCTCTTTTTTTGTTCTTCCCTTTTGGAAGTTTTTACCTGCATTTAAGTTTACCATTATTCCTCTTTCTATGCCTTTTCCCTTGTTTTGGTCCTCTTGGTTCTGATGCATTCCTTCCTGCATTAGGAAGGCCTCTTCAATTTTTTTGATTTGCTCTCGAGGAATGGCCTCTATTCCATTTTTGTTCCATTCCTTTGCGATTTTTTGGAGATCCATTCCCATTATTACTTCTTCAATATTGGTTTCCTCTAGGGTGGGTGCACCCTGTATTTGCCCCATTTTTGTATCTTCTTGGTATTGTGTGCTTTCTCGCATGATGTTGTTTTGAGCTTTGGTTTCCATGTTATTGTTTTCTGTGGTGTTTTCTTGCAGCCCGTGTGCTTCTTTCCTCGCGCTTTTTTGGCCTGTCTCCCCCTGAATTGTGTTTAGAGCTTCAAAATTATTTTGTTGGGAGAGCGTGGGAGGGTATTTCTTTGTGTATGCTCTTTGGTTCTCTTTGTTTTTGTTTCCCACCCTAGTGTATCCTTGATCATATTTTTTCCTGCTTGATCTTCTTTTGCTGGAGCTTTGTTTTGGGGGAAGTCTTGAAAGAGATGTCCATGCTCATGGAATTTCCTACATCTGAAAGGTATGTGCTCATAATCGATGTTTTGAGACTAGATTTCTTCCTTGTATTTTAATCTTATTTCTTCTGGTAAAGTCCCTGAGACATCTATATATGCACAGATCCTAGCATAGGAAATGTAGTGCTTGTTCTTGGTACCCTCTGACATTTTTATATACTCTCCTAGCTCATCTCCTATGGCCTTCAGAACAGATGGTGCCTAGTAATCTGTTGGCAAAGAATACAGCCGAATCCAAACTAGAACCCTGGTAAAGTATTATTTGTCCACGGTGAAATTTTCCTTCCATAATCTCATATATAGACCTACCGAGTTGAAGAAGTAGGGAACTCCTTCAAAAATTCTGTCGCGATCTTCCAGGAGGGCGAAGATTACTATGAAGAAGCCCTTGGAATCAAGTTGTAGATCAATATCTCATTTTGGGTTCCATTTGGCATGGATCCATCCATTTAATGCTCATTCCGTAGGCCATATCCCCATAAATTTGCAGATGATCGCGTGCTCCTGCATATACTCTCTGTACACTACCACATCAGGGTCTTGGATGATTATTTCAAGATTTTTCTTAGCTTTTGGATTGCAAGTGTTTAGTTTCTTTGTTCCTTCTTTGGAGGTTGTCTCTTCTTTCTCTTCCTCTCTAGCAACATCCGATGGGAGAGGAGTCCGGTTATTTGTTGTGGCTATTGTTGAGGTTTCTGTTGCATCCTTTCCATGGCTTTATAGAGAAGCTATAGAAGCAAGATTAGGGTTCATGCGAGCAAACGTAGAGATAGAGGTAAGGCGGGTGAAGAAGGATTCTTTGCCTTTAGAGGAGTTTCCTGTAGTGAGATCTCTGTAGGATGGAGCCAACGAGCCTCCATCCTGCTCCATAGAGGGAGCCCAGGGTGAGCTCATGCAAGTCCTGTGACGACAGGGGCCATGACCACTAAACAGAGTTGCGCGCAACGTCAGATTAGGTTAGAGCAACATCAATAGGTCAGAGCGGCCAAACCAAATCCATCCTAACATGGAAAAAAAAATCTGATGTATTTTTTATTTTAAGTTAACTTCATATTTTATTTAACTTAGTCATATATTCATTATTTTGAAAGAAATGTTTATGTGTCTCTGATGATGGGTGGAGCACCCACTTGAAACATCATATGTTTCTTAGAATCTACATAGTTTTTTCTAGAAAATAAATTCAACATGAATATGCTTTCAAAATTAAAATAATATTAAACATAAAATACTCATACTCAAATACATTCTTTTCGAATCATGTTTTCATAGAAGGACTATTTATCCTATATATGAAACTCTCCTAGAGTAGGTATATTATAGACACCTTGGTAAATCTTTATTGTTGCTAAATTTTTTTTTAAAACTTGTAGGATATTTGAAACTGGATTTAATGCTACACTTTGTAGGGACATTTAATTTTTTTTATTTCTGAACACATGACGATAGGAAGATAGGTTTGGGCATCAACTACCAAAAGCTTAGCATGGCAATGAGCATAGAGTTTGAAATATACATTATTTTGAAGGGATTTTTAATGTGGGTATTTTTTTACTCAACATTATCTTCATAAAAATGTATACAAAACTTTATTAACTAAAGTGTTGAACACAACTTTTTTTCAATATGGTGGTCTTGAGATTGGACATGAATACTATGAATTATTTTAGTTTTTATTTTCCTATAGACTTAGTGGGAATTAGATTGGATGTCTTTGAACTAAATGTTAAAATAACCCTGCCCTCCCTCAAGAAAAAAAAACCTGTAAAAATGAACACTCTTAATTTATAATATTCTTCCACACCCCTTTTCCCTCTTTCATAGTTTTCTAACTTCCTTTGTTTTCTAACCCATAAGTTTTTTATTTATTTTCTAATAAAATAACTAACTGTATAAAATACATAATTTATTTCCACTATATTCTTTCTCTAGTAAATCATACTTTAACAGCTATATATAATTCAATATAATTCCACTTTTACAATGAATAATTGTAGAAGATCCACATTAATAACTTGTCACTTAATCATAAGATCCCTCCTCTAATATATGATTTTGTCTTCCAAAATTTGGCTTACCCTTCTAATTGTGTCCTCAAGGCCAATATTCAATGGTAAAATGGTTTAGTAAATTTATTATATCGTACTAAGGATTCCTTATAGAATTGGTTCAACTCATTTAACTCATGTTGAATATTTCGCTAAATCTTCCAAGCAAAATGGTGAATGATTGTTTTTATGACGATTATCCCAGAGGTAACTATTTGCTTTTGTCGTTGCTTTTCTCTTTGGGTGTTCCATTTATACATCTTATTAGGGTATGTCTTCAGTAAATTAACTTTCTTTGTTTTTGGTGTTTGCAGATACAATCAAGGCTATTTCTCTGAAAGAAATTTTACAATATTTTTTACATTTAACTTTAATATAATAACTTTAATTCATTTTAAAATACACCATATAATAGAGTGTATGTGTATAATTATATGTGTAAGTAATGTGAATGTAAAGAAATATAAGTATGCTCATAATTAAATAAATTAAAATTCAGAAATTATTAATATATCATTAAATTAATATATAAATTAATATATATTTTTTTAATAAATAACACAATTTCAGATTTTTAAATGTAATTTTGAGTTAATTTTTAGTCTTTTGCTATGGGATTATAAAGTATTATGTGAACGTAATGTGAATGTGAAAAAAGATCAGTATGTTCAATCAAATTTAAATGTTAAATTGGATTTCTTTTCAAAAACTTCAATTAATTTTAAATGTAATTTTAAATTATTTTTTACATTTAACTTTAATATAATAACTTTAATTCATTTTAAAATACACCATATAATACAATGTATCTGTATAATTATATATAACACAATCACAACACAAATAAATAAATAGGATTTAGGGTTTTAATTGTATAAATTTTAAATGTAATTTTACTGAGTTTACTTCACATTGATTTGTGCTTGATATATAAGGTATCATGTGAAAGTAATTTGAATGTGAAAAGATAACCATCCTCAAACAAATTTAAATTTTAAAATATAGTTTTTGAAATAATTTTTACAGTCATTTTATTTGGTATTAAATGGCTATTATGTGAAAAAAATAATGTAAAATCAAATCATTCTATTTATAAAAACATAATTAAATGGAATAACTTTAAATTAATTAAAATTCAAAAATTATTGATATATCATTCTATCACTTGTATTATAAAATTATTCTTTGCAAAACTACCTAAAAATAAAATAAAGAGCCCAAAATATAAGATATAAAGTGAATTTTTATTTTTATTATTTAAAACAGAAATTTAAAATAAAACTAATTTTATATCAATTAATCAAATAAAGGACAAGTCAGAAAATCATTAATATCACTTATTTGTAAAACTGCAAAATTAAAATAAATAAAGTTAAAATAATGTAAAATCGAATAATTTTGTTTATAAAAACATAATTAAATGGAATAAATCTAAATTAATTAAAATTCAAAAATTATTAATATATCATTATATCACTTGTATTATAAAACTATTCTTTGCAAAACTACCTAAAAATAAAATAAAGAGTTCAAAATGTAAGATATAAAGTGAATTTTTATTTTTATTATTTAAAACACAGATTTAAAATAAAACTAATTTTATATCAATTAATCAAATAAAGGACAAGTCAGAAATCATTAATATCACTTATTTGTAAAACTACAAAATTAAAATAAATAAAGTTAAAATTTCAAAACAAAAATAGAAGACCATCCTTTTAAAAATGAAAATTATTAACCTTTAAAAGTGTACAAGTTCATTTTTAATACTCACTTGTTTCTATGGAAAATATATCATGCTAAATATAACATAACATTGTTGAACAAATATTTTGTATTGTTAAATCTCAATAACTTTAAATTAATTTAAAATACACAATATTAACACAAATAATAAATAAATAATAAATTTTATTAAATAACAAAAATTTAAATGTAATTTCATAAGTTGATTTTGGGAATGATTCTTCATGGTATATAAAGTATGAATATAAAAGTACTTGGCATATAAAGTATCATCTGAAAGCAACATGAATGTGAAAGTAGAAATTTTAAAATATAATTGAGTTAATTTTTTAAAAACTATATACAAATATTCATAACCATATAACATAACATTGTTTTACAAATATTATGAACCATTAAATCTCAATAACTTTAATTTACTTTTAAGTACACCATATAATAGAATGTTTGTGTATAATTATACACATAAACAACACAATCACAACAAAACACAACTCAAATAAATAAATAGACATTAAAGTTTTAATTGTAATGTGAATGTGAAAGTATTGGGCATCTAAAGTAGTCATGTGAAAATAATGTGAATGTGAAAGTGAAAAGATAAGTATGCTCAAACAAATTTAAATTTTAAAATATAGTTTTGACTTACTTTTTACAGTCATTTTTCTTATAAATACATAATTAATTAGATTAAATGTTAAAAATAAAATAAAGAGTTCAAGATGTAAGTAGAAATGAATTTTTATTTTTATTACTTAAATCACAATTTAAAATAAAACTAATTTTATATCAATTAATTAAATAAAGTGTAAGTCAGAAATCATTAATATCACTTATTTGTAAAATGCAAAATTAAAATAAAATAAAGTTAAAATTTCAAAACAAAAATAGAAGACCACCATTTTTAAAATGAAAATTAGTAGCCTGTAAAAATTTACAAGCTCATTTTTAATACTTCACTTGTTTCTATGAGAAGGATATCACGCTAAATATAACATAACATTGTTGAAAAAATATTTTGTATCATTAAATCTCAATAACTTTAAATTTATTTAAAATACACAATAATAACACAAATAATTTATAGATTATAATTTTTATTAAATAAAAAAATTTTAAATGTTATTTCATGAATTGATATTCAGAGTAATTTCTTCTTGGTATATAAGGTATGGTGTGAATGTGAAAGTACTTGGCATATAAAATATCATGTAAAAGTAATATGAATATGAAAGGAAATAAATTTGAAAATACACCATATTACATAATGTTTGTGTATAATCATATATATACACAAACAACACACAACACAACACAACACAACACAACACCACATAACACAACAAAACAAAACAACACAACACACATAAATAAATAGAAATTAGAATTTTAATTGTATAAATTTTAAATATTAAATTTTATTAAATAACAAATTTAGTTTAAATGTAATTTTATGAGTTAATTTTCAGAGTGATTTGTGCTTGGTATAAAAGGGTATCATGTGAAAGTAATGTGAATGTGAAAAAATACAAGTATGCTCAAACAAATTTAAATTTTAAAATATAGTTTTGAATTAATTTTCATTTGTGCTTGGTATATAGGGTATCATGTGAAAGTAAAGTGAATGCGAAAAAATTTAAGTATGTTCAAACAAATTTAAATTTTAAAATACAGTTTTGAATTAATTTTCATTTGTGCTTGTTATATAGGGTATCATGTGAATGTGAAAAAATAAAATCAAACAAATTTAAATTTTAAAATATAGTTTTGAATTAATTTTCAGTCATTTATTTTTGTTGGTATAGAAAGGCTATCATGTAAAAAATAATGCAAGTAATGTAAATGTGAAAATGATATAAATATGCTCAATCAAATTTTTTTAAATGTAAAGTTACATATTTTTTTCTTATAATTTAACTTTAAATTAATTAAATAAATAGATTAAAATTCAGAAATCATTAATATATCATTAAATCACTTGTATTATTGTGACAGCTTCAAAAAGAAAGTAACTAGTAGTTACTAGTTAAAAGAAAAGAAACAAAACAGTTGGTTTATTCTATTTAATGTTATTTAATTTTATTTTCTGAAAACAAGACTCTATTAGGAGATTTTGAGACAATCACTATTTTTAGATTATTATTGTTTTATTTTAATTATTCTGAAATAATGAGAGGAAAAAGAGAATTTCAAAAAGAAAGCTGTTGGTGATAGTTTCTCAGAATGGGAAGTGGTTGGAGACAGTTTGAAAAAACAGTTACCCTCTCCTGAATGGATAAAGTGCAAATCCAAGGGAGGAGGGGGGGTTCTGGAGGTGTAGGCAAAAAGGGGAAAGTACTGTCTTGAGTTGGAAAAACCAGTGGAAGTAACTTCAAGAAACCCTTGAGTTTGGGCCTGATATTCTGCTTGTGGCTGGAAGGAAATTCCAGAGGTCACAGCAGAGAGGACACCACTGTAAACTCCGTGACGCTAAACCCAGAGTTCTGAGGCTAGGGGGCAGGTGAAGGACATAATGGCCTCACCTGGTTGGTAGGGAGGACCACAGCTTCGGAAAACGATTACCTAGTCCCAGATAAGTACATACAAGCATGATTAATCTATTTGGATCTCAGGCTAAATGACTATAGCATATTACATTCTTAGTATTTAATATAATAGATTTGTATCATCTTTATTATGCCAGGAATGTGTCGTTCACTGTGTAGAAAGAAAAGGATTTAATCGTGTATACTGTATAGCAGGAAAAATAACTTGACTGTATATTGTTAAGTATTTCTTGAGTTCAACTACCTGTAGAAAGAAAACAAAGAAACACAACATAACTCTCCTATTATTATCCGTGTAATTTTCTGTGGAAACGCGTATGCATAAGAATTGCATGTATAAACTAACATGTAGAAGCTACCTGTTTCTTTTCTCTGATACTGGTCCCAATATGAAAATTTAACCGTGACATGTTAATAAAAAAAAGAAATGTAGGTGGGGTTTTAAGGCGTAGAAGGGTGCCGAAGTAATATCGAACCCTCGCCTAGGTAACCCGGTAGAGTTTTCCTATTCACGGTCGGGGTGGTGGACCGGTCACCCTAAAATTGTTTAGGAAGAAAAAACAAACGGATTACTCTGCTCTAAACCGGTAAACAGAAGCTCTATGTTACTATTAATGCGAATGGCGGAAAGAAAACCATAACAGAGACATGCAGTAAAAACCTGTAAAAGAGATCTCATTCAACAGTCGGAAACCGACATATATAAAATAGAACCATGTCTGCAGTAAATGAAATATCGCATATAATCAAGAAAACTAGTGCGCAAGTTTAACCATAAGGACTGGTGGAATAAACTTTAGGAGCAGACATTTTAGAGTATTGAAAATGGCGGAACTTCCACATCACGAAGTCCATTTAATACTCCGAAGAACACCTGCTACGAACCGACTTAATAACTTGTATATTGTCAAGAATTTAGGGTATGAACCCTGACATAGTTACATGACTTTGAAAACGGCAACTCGGCAACTTAGAAACCCTAGCTAGGACTGATAATGAACCGAGTGCCATGCTTAATCAAACTTAGAAAAGTAAAACTGTAATGGGTCATTAAGTATCAGTCGAATCCTCGGCTGAACGGAGTACCTGTAGCTTAGAAGAAAACTTCAGCTGAAACTACCAAGGAAAGATTAATTGCAGAAGGAAGCGGGACGTCGGAATTCACCTGCGAATGCATAAACCAAGCAATAGATCAGTAGGATTTAAATATTGGTTTTAAAATAAAACAACGGCATGTAAACCTCCAAGTGCAGTTGCTTACCTGAAGGTACGAAGTTGATAGACCTGTAGGAGGAGAAGCGTGGTCGTTTAGTAGCAAGAAGGGAGTTACAGTATTCGGACTGAGACAAGTTAAACTGCAAGGTATAGACCAAACATTCGACATGTGAAATATTACCGACGAGCTGGAACCAGTGAGCCTGTTCTCATTTGTTAATATCCGGATTATCTTCTTCGGAAACCCTGTGTTCAAAACAAACAAAAAGAAAACTCAATGCATGCAACACAAAACTTGGGTATGAAATGAATTTGCAGGAAAGGCTTATGTAACAGAGCAAGTAGAGTGTGCCAGACAAGCTTGGGAATGGTAGGGATGTTTTGCATACCTTTCCCTGTTATATCTTGTTTTAAGACGGAGTCGTCGAGGAGGAGCGCAACTGCAACCCGAACGCTGCAACCCGAACGCCATGGCAGAACTCCAAGTGTCGAATCGAAAGCCTGCCGAGCCAACCAAGAAAAATAACCTGTTTCCTTCCTAAAATCTCCAGCAAATCGAGATCGGTGCCATCTGCTGTGAGTGTTAATGCGGAAGGGCGGTCGACTGTGCAAGTTTTGCCACCTGTGCCTCGACCAGAGAGATTTCCATGCCAAAAAGCCGGAACAGTACCGCCATTTATTTCCATATCTATAATTGCAGATACGATAAGGATCAATGCCCGATTCTTTTCCACCCTGGACACCGGAGAATGAATTCGGGAGAGCCACATCTACCTAGGGTATGACGTGCTGGCAGGTGGCGTATTAACGCGGGGAGCATACCTTATAACATACCCAAGACCATGGTAAAATGATAACACTCAAATTCAGGATTTAAATATGAACATTGAAGTTCGAATTTCTGAGTTTAGTACAGAGATTACACCTTGTGAATTAAAGAAGTCGCATACGATGAAACCTGACTCGTGAAATTAATTGATAGAGTTCTTTTTATGTTAGAACTATATTGGATTATAAATATTTGTATGTACCACCGTGTAGGCCTTATATTTAATTGAGAAATGTTATAATCTTAATTATGTGCGAGCCTGAAGTATGTATGCCATAAATATATACATGTTTATATGTTGCATAATGGTGGTGACACTTACGCCAGGTTAAATATTTGTTACTGGTTAGTGTCCTTGGTAAGTAGTTAAGAATTTTTTTTTAATTCATGTGTAGAATGTTGTAGATGATTGTGACAATTATAAAATTATTTTTTGCAAAACTAGCTAAAATAAAATAAAGAGTTAAAATTAAAATAGAAAACTTAAAAAAAAGACTCATTCAAGACAAAGAGACTCCTCCAAGATAGTTTTTGGCCATGCTATCTTTGAGGGTTGTGAAAAAGGTCAATCCCTTCTCACCAAAAAAAAATCTGAATTGTATTGAAGTATAGTTTTCGAGTGTGTACATCAAAAATAATAATACAATTTACAATTACAAATATTCTTCTAATAAATAATGATTCTTTGTCCCAGCGGGAGCCTTTGCAAAAGCCCTCCCCTCCTCTCCTCTCCTCCTCTTTCCATCTACCTTCTAGATCCCTGCATACCATTAAAAAATTGTATTTTTTAAGATAAATAATATGATCCACTCAAAATTAATACATTATAAATTTCACCAAACATGCATAATGAAATTGGAAAACAATTCAGTTTACCACTTTGCATCTGGATTTACCACCACTCTGCATCTGGGTTTGAGTGGAAAAGCTTCACATCTATTTTCTCAATACTTGGAAAATACCTGTTTCATCTCATAAGAAGTTTTAAAATTTTAATAATAATCTTATTTTAAATCATAAATAACAAAACAATTAATTAAATATTTTTTAAAATAATAGTTATAATAACAAAATTCACTGACCATCTCACATGAAATTGTAAAGAAATTATTTCTTCTCATTTACATCTTCATGTCAAAAGCAATTCCATCTTCTCCATCGTCTCATTTGTCCAAAGCCTCTAACTTGTTTTATACCTATTTGATAAAATAAAATAAAAAGTTTAGTCACAAATAAACTATTATATATATATATATATATAGAGAGAGAGAGAGAGAGATATAAAATTAATTAATTAAAAAAAAAATGTTCATTGTAAATTTCACTAGTGATAGTCTATGAAGTAGTTATAGCCTATGAAGTAAATAAAGATAAAATAAACTAGCAATTGCACCGGGGTGCAAGGGAACGCCGGAAGGAGGAGATGTGAATCGTTTTGTGGTATATGAGAGGTAAAATGTGTAATAACTGAAGGATCTGAATATTTTGTTCATTTGTGACGATATGGAATTTTGGATTTTATTTTTAATAGAACTAAAAATTATTAATTTAATATTATTAAATTTTAATTTATTTGATTTGATTTTTATTTAATTTAGTTTGTTTATTTGTTTATTTATTTATTTATTTTTTTAAATTTAATTTAATTTAATTTCTATTTATTTATTTATTTTATTTTTATGTTTTAATTTAAAATTTTATTTATCTATTTTATTTGTATTTTTAATTTTATCTTTATTTTAAATTCGGAAAACAATTTTGAACAACAATACTCTACCTTAATAATCATCCAAATATCCACACAATTACAGATTCACATAAATAAGTTTTATTATCATCTAAAATTAAAATCTAAGCCATTACCATTTTATCTTCAGAAGTGCATCCCTGATCAGCTGAAATATAAGAATTTGTTACACTACCAGTGGGCCAACCATTGACAAAAGAACTAATGCCACTAGATTGACTTCCTATGTTTCTGAAACTACAGCTTGGGCTGCTCCCTACACCCTGATAATCGGGCAAACTTGGAGCATCCATGAGATTCGGTCGCTCACCCGGATAAATATGTGATTCAATATCCACATAAACTCGAGGAAGAGAAGACCGGATTTTCTAATATCTTTATCATCTCAAAACACACCACATGATAGAATATGGTCAAAACACACCGCATGATAGAATATGGGATTGCTAGTGTTGTGCAGATTTTACAGTAAAATCTAGTGGTTCTTGGACCCTCAAGCCTAAACCAAGTAAGCAGTTTCTGATTATCACTTCCCACTACTTTTGGAGATCTTTACAACTATATCAAAGCCACTGAGTTGTTTCAATCAGCATACATAGATATGAACTGGAAAGCTACCAGAGGACAGACTAATATTGTTTCCAAGAGCAGGACCTGTTAGCGAGATTCATTTACCTGTCTGCCAGACTACCAAATTTATTCCAAGGACCTGTATTGAACATATCAAGTGGTAGTAAAAATTGTACAAACAAAGAACAGAATGAAGTAGGGATATTATTATAAATCAACTACACAAATGACGTGAGAAATGCACATCATTGCAGAAATTAACATATCAAACATGCATATATAGAAAAATGCTAATACAGGTTTCAACTTTATTGAAGCACATGATTGTACAGAGACGAGGATTAACAACACAAACTAGTAACAGGATTGCATGAATTGCAAATGCACACAATTTGCAGCTAAAAAAATGTTTCTGAACTACAATTATCCAAGTTGACATTTAAGAAGTGAAAAAGGGATCATATGCTTTGACGAATCCCACATATAAGGAGTTTTCAAGGTATCTGGAAGTCGTCTTCTTTGATGAGTACATAGGTAGTTGGCTGTTCATAACAGCCCAGCAGTAAAGGGTCAACTTCATCCTACTACAGGAAAAGATTGATGTTGCATGTCTTGTCAACAGAAAATGGTTAAGCATGTAACATGAGATTGCAAAGATGACCTTAAATTTTGGGCTCATGCTCCTCTGTTTCCCCCTTCACTGAAAACAGGACTTTTTGGGGCTCAAATGGATGATCCAACAAGAGGCTGTTCTATTTGGGATATGTGATTATATTGACAGGCATCTCTTTCTTGCGGAGATAAAATTGTCAAGCAAGTTTTCATGAGCAATATCGAGATTTCAGTTAGGATTGCCATCTTTATTAATGATATGGATTCTCTTTAAGCTGGAACCAAAGAAAATATGCTATCCCTGTTTATTGTGAAAGGGGAAACTTTTGTGACTACTATCTGGCTCCTGAATGTGAAAATACCGATTTATATGAAACATAAGGTATGACACATTTTTCCAAAAACAGGCTAGTCCACCAGCACCAATTCCAACCACTCGGCACATCTTAACAGGCATGGGATTATCCATCGGTTACAAGTGATACAAACGGCACATGCATAAATTTCCTGGGCATTTGAATTAATAGTAAAAACAATGCATGCTATGATGAAAACATGTTGACTACACCCAGATGACCATCAAAAATACTCACTCAAAATTGGTAACCATCATTTCGGACAAATCCCTTTGTTGTTTCGTTCATCTTCGAATGTAATATCTGCTTAGATGTGGCCTGCAAACCCATAGTTACATTGTGTGGGCATCTGTTTTGCTGGCTACTAGCTTTCTCACAGCCAAAATTCCAGTTGTGCAAGTGAAGAACTCCAATAAAAATCGTTTGAAGTTTGTACGTGCATGGTGAGAAGTAATAATGAGAACATATGTGACTAAAATAACCATTGCAAACCCATTCTCCCCATTCTATATTTATGCCAGTACATTGAGCATTCTAAAAGGTTATTGTATATTTTTTCCATTTTGGGCTGGTGAAGAACAGGGTTCAAACAAAGCTGCATGCTTATTCGACACCCACATTGGGAAGTTCGAACTGGCCACTAACAAAATTTTTTCATCATGGTTCTTACTGCTTATCTTTTCACTCTTTACTATCCATGTGACCCACAGTATTCTCCTAATCACCCTCTCTCAAAATAAAAAAGACTATTCCAAGGTTCAAGAAGCTCAATAGGGAAGGTTAACAGTAGATAAAAACATGCTGTACATAAATCCAGAAGCATATCTTGTGCTCAACAACAGGGCTCACAGTAACAATAATTTGCATGTTCTAGTCTTCCAGAAACAAAGGACAATGAAATATTAACTTTGTTTTTAGTGTTCACTATTCAGGCATATATGCTGACCAGAAATTTAAGGTAGTTTAAAACCTTGTAGTTTACATTATCTTATGAGCATGCACCAGCTCTTCCTATTACAGTTCTGGCTTTCATATTCCTCCAGTTCAAAGAAGGATAATGATTTATTTAAATCTAATCTTTAGATGATTTGTAATTCACATCTATCAAGAGAGGCAATCCTCAAACACTGATAGAAAGCCAAGACCAGATACATTATACAGCAAACAGGAACCCTGTTACTCTGAAATATCTGAGCAGTGAAACATTCCACGTGCTTTAGAACCTAACAAATGATAACCATGTTTTGCAATATAACAAAGATAATCCAAACCATAGTTATCAGATATGGCTAGTTCAGACCATTTTGAACCAAAAACGATCTTGGACCAGTTTGTCCCCCATCCCAACCAGTTCAGCTATGTACCATTCCAACCAGCCTGTTCAGTCCTGAACCAGAAAATTCCATACAGCCCTAAACAATGCACTAATAACCCCTTAAAAAACACAAAACATGATCTATACTTAAGGCCCTTCCTAAACCTTTGACCTAATCATGCCAGCCAGTCAACCTCCATTTTGGAGTTGTATTTAAAATTTCTTATTAATTCTTAACGTTAATGTTTATTAACTTAGATTTCAATCTCCGACATTCAAATTTTAATGGACCCTCATTTCAAGATGTCTGGTGATGGAATCAAACCGCTCGCTCTTCACACAAGGAAGACAGAAATTTGGGTGTGTTTTTTGCATCAGCACACTTAATAGTTCTTTCAGCATTTCAGCGTATGTTCAAACAAAGACCCCTTCCTCCTACACCGCTTGAGATGGGAATTGTGTGATCTTAAGATTGAAACCCAGAAGGGGAATAGGCTGCTCAATGGTGCCCACTGGTTGAAAGCAATATGTTGCCTAATGGTGCCAACTGATTTAAAACATGAAATGGAAATAGCTGTTGAAGCCATTCCCCAAGAGAAAGAAACTTTAACATAATTTTGCTACGTTTACGTGCACCCTTCAGCATCTAAGTACTCTGACAAAAACCCACTGCATTGTTTCAAAATCATTAGACCAGCCGAGAATATTGACAAGCGTGTCATAAGTTGAACTGGTAGGGTTGAAGCCTGGTTGTAATTTAACCCATTGAAAAAACCGCACAGCTGAGCTTGTGGTTTTTGTCATATTCAATACCAGCTGCACTAGTCGTGGAGTCAGCTTAATCCCCAATTGAGTCAGGGTTTCTTCCATGTCTTCACTGCCCTTTTCAAGGACTTGCCATATTTCTAGTACAACCTCTGACAGCTTCAATTTATTTTTTTGTGGGGTTTCGTCAGTTTTGTTCAATTCAGGGGAAGTGCCTTCCTCTTCTTTACTGTTCAGGGCATTTAAGTCCGGGTTTTCGTCATCGGTCAAGGAGGCTTTAGTTTCGTTGGGGTCGGGATTTTCACAGTTCCTTGAGGCTGCTTGAGTTTCTTCAGGGATTTCATCGGCAGGACAGCCTTTCATCTTCATCAACTCAAAAACCTCCTGTAGCTTATCCATCTGGTTATTCTGACGGTAAAACAATATAAGTGGGCGAAATGCCTTCATACTCTGAGCACAATCAGCACTCGCCATATTTTTCAATATGACCATGACTGCATCGGCATGCTTCTTCTTACAAAGAGCATCAATAAAATTTTCGTGAGCGGATAACCTGGTAGAAGGTTCCAGCTTCTCGATCACTCCCATGAATTCATTAAGCATATTGGAATCATCATGCCAGGCAGTGGGGAACGAGAATGTTTTGGCAGAATAACTGCAACGCTCAGCTAATCTCTCTGACAAAACCCTCTGCAGGGTTTCAAAATCCTTACAATGGCCGAGAATATCGACAAGATTGTCATAAGTTAAACTGTTATGTTTAAACCCTCGTTGTGTTTTGGCCCATTGAAAAAATCTCAGAGCTAAACTTGGGGAACTTGCTTTTTCCAATACCATATTCACCAGTCGTGGATTTAACTGAATACCCAATTGAGTTAGGGTTTCATTCATGTCTTCATTGCCCTTTTCAAGAATTCCACATATTTCTCTTCTAGCATCCAACAGGTTCCATTTTCTTTTCTCTGTGGCTTCGTGAGTTGTATTAAATTCAGGCAAGTTGTCTTCCTCTTTAGTGCCCATGGCCTCACTGAAAAGCATACAACTTAAAAGCTTGCTACCAATGAGCAGCAATTTTTCCTGTGTCCAGAGTTCATCTTAGGGCTTCTTTCAACAGAATAGCTTTCTTCACAAAATCACATTCATCACCATTTCCAGAACTTTTAAAACAGTAGGAAGATAAGATTTACAATATATCTTCAAGGTAGGAAAAATAGGGATTTTATTTCATGTAAAGACAATTAATTGCATCTCAAATTTACCAGTGACCAAAACTTACATCAATAAAGACTCGAGGAATGCGAATGGGAAAAATAAAAAACGTCTAAGATTGTAATTTGTAGTTCAAAAAAAACCGATTGCAACTGGTATGTACATCACAATTGATATGTATTGTAAAACAAAAGTAACTATGGTAAGTCCCAATAGAACATGAGTAATAGCATCCACATGGGGTCTTGAATCCTACCCTGAAAAAAGAGGCGCGTTATAATGCTGTACTTCAACGGCATGTAAGTCACAAAAGGCCTTCTTCCCGGCAAGTCTGAAAAAGCGAAAAACATAGGCAGAAACAGGGAGACTGCAGCGGAAACAGGGGAAACAGCTCCGGATCCCTTTCCCTTGGCGTTCGAAGAGGCGAGGGATCCAAACAGAATCCCTTCTCCGCAATCGCCCTCTCCAGAAATCGAAGATTCATCGCACGACGTCGAATTGGAGGGGCAATCAAAGGGGTCGGAGCCGAGAGGCGTCATTGGGCTGAGCACTTGATCATGTATAAGGAGTAATGGGTTCCTGTTCTGTCAAGCTCTCGAGGTACGGTATCTTGTTATATCACTGTATAGTTTTAGATGTGGAAAAACCATCCCAGCCACATTTTGAAGGAGGGAAAAAAATTCCCTAATGAGGGCAATATGGTAAGGCTACAGCTATTGGTCTTGAATTTTGGAAATGGCTATCAAAGAAAACCTTATCTGACTTGACACTGGTTTGGGGTTGTTCTGGGGTTTCCCTATGCCTTACGAGGAATTTTCCAAGGATGGCCTGGCGCCACCCGCTTCGACCCCTTCCCGTCGTGGCCAGTGAGAGCTCCGCAGCCAATTTGACGGCTCTGGTTCGAGCGAAGACCTTGCCTGTTCATTTTTTACTTGACGGAAGGGAGAAAATAAATCAGTGAGATTGTCATCGAAATCAGTGAGATTGGCTACGGCTTCCTCGCTGCTCATCACATCCCAAACACCGTCGCAGGCAATGACCAGGAATTCGTCCTCTTCGCTCAGTTCCACCTGCTGCACATCCGCCTTCGCCGACAGAGGAATGGAGGCCTTAAGCCGCAAGTCGGAAGTCCACAAGTGCCTTGAGACCGCCAGCGCACGGTTGAGATAGCCGTCTTCAGTGACAAAACCTGGTACACGTGGTGAAATTTAATTCGTTCCATGCGCATAAGAAACTGGTTCTACATTGGCTGGCTCACCCCAAGCCTCGCAATGGAGAACGCCTCCGGCGTAAATATAAAACAAGTACCAGAATTCCGGCTTTGAAGATACTATGGAGTGATCAGAATTCCTACAAAGAAATATGGGAAAATCCAGGTTGCTCCTATGTGCTAATTTAGGCAGGGTTTTAAGTGCAATAAAATGGCCATTTAAGCACACATCAAGATTGAATGATTTAATCGTAATCAGGATATATGGATTTGCATAGGTTAAATGAAAAATAAATAAATAACAAAATACATTAAAATAAATTGATTAGGTTAAAAAATCAACAAACAAAAAAGCATGCGAGACTCTCAAGTGCATAAATGCCGACAAGGAAAGTGTTTTATTCCTCTCTCGGTAGTCCAAGAATTCACACCCATAAGACCTTTTCGGAAGGGGTCGAGTTCCTGTCCTGTTTTCAAGGTCGAGTGGTTGCATAATTGAAATGTCATTTCCCTCTCCCTTAGTGATTGCGGGTTTAATACTAGCTCGTATTGAGAAGCTATCCGCCTCTATTATGGGACAGTCCTGAAAGGGAAATCCTTCAAAATGATATATGTTGGAGAATGAATGAGATGACCATTTTATGAGCCTGCTTCTAATCAAAATATATTTAAAACATGTAATACATTCGTGTGCCACGATCTCTGAGGAAAGGCTATTGGGCTCACACAAGTACCGCCTAGCCACTTTGAATCATGAGGGAAGTAACTCAGTAAATTGATGGGGGAGAGATCGAGGCCCTACAGCCCAAGACAAACTACTGAATTGAATTGAGTCTGTTTTGCCCCAGTGAATTTGCACATGTGCAATTTATGTTAAAATGTGACAACAAATATTGTAAATTTACTAATTATTTATGTAGTTGAAATAACGAAATGTAGGTTGAATAACGAGATGTAGTTAGAGTAACGAAATGTGTCTAGATTTAATAAGATGGCCCGCGAGGCTTGTAGAGGCACAAAGAATTTGATCAATAAAAGTTTCAAGTGTTTTTATCCTTCATTTCTTTCAGTTTCAAATTCAGTTTTTCCTATTATCTTTTCTCATTTCTTGTTTTCCTCCCCCCCGTCTAGAATACCCCTCTTGCTCATAGCTTCCTGAGAAGATCCTTTTAATTGACATTCCACTTTTTACATTTATTTCTCTTAGTTGAAGGGAAAACCCAAGCAGAAGGGATAGAAAGTAGAAAACCAACAACAATAATTTGGTTTGACTATTCATAATACTGACTCAGTGTACCTCATAAATCAATTGAATTTCTATCTTAATGGTTTGATTTTTGACACCTTCAAGGTCCCTCACTAGCTCATTCCTGAAGCAGTTTTAAGGACACATTTTAAATCAAAGGAATCTAACTAGTGAATGTAACTAAAGGAATCTAACTAGTGAAGGTACCATAGGACCTATATACATTAAGCTCCTACGTTATAATTGTACAGAATGACTAGAATTCCTACAAGGAACCTTGGGAAAAGCCAAGCAGTTGGGATGTATGAACTAGAATTCCTACAAAGAACCATGGGAAAAGAAACAAGTGAATGTACCATAAGGCCTATATACATTAAGCTTCTATGTTATAATGGTACAGAATGACCAGAATTCCTACAAGGAACCCTGGGAAAAGCTAAGTAGTTGGGATGTAAGAACCAGAATTCCTATGAGGAACCATGGGAAAAGCAACTAGTGAATGTACCAAAAGCCTATATACATAAGCTCCTATGTTATAATTGTACAGAATGACCAGAATTCCTACAAGGAATTCTAGGAAAAGCCAAATAGTTGGGATGCAAGAACCAAAATTCCTACAAGGAACCATGGGAAAGGCCAAGTAGTTGGAATGTAAGTATCACCGTCCTAAGAAATGGTGACCATATATAATTGTCACGAATGGCTCAGTAAAGTTATCTTCCGGGAACTCCTCTCTACCCTTCCCGGAACTCCTCGATTGGCCATTTACTGATTACACAAAATCCTTATCTAGATCAAGGTTGACTGATTCAATCCAGGTAAGCAACTGGGTATCTCTCTATGGATTTGGATAGATGTATTCTAAGAAATCATTATTTAAATTAAAAATAAATCAATATCAAAATATATTTAAAACACAAAAATGTAGTACACTCATTGGAATAAATTGATAATGTTAAAAAAAACATGTTAAAACCCATTGATAACGGATTGATTATAAAAAGAATCAACTATCAAAAACATGTGCCAGACTCTCTGATTGGTCATGCGCTCACTTTAAATCAAAATATATTTAAACCATGCATTACATTCATGTGCCAGACTCTCCGAGGGGAGGTCATTGGGCTTCCTGGCCTCCTCGAATCATGAGGGAAGTGACTAGTAACTTGATGGGAGAGTGATAGAGGCCCTACAGCCCAAGACATACTGAATTGAGTCTGTTTTGGATTAATGGAAATGTACATCCATTATAAATTTCACTGAACTGGTACACAGTTGGGAACCAAACCCATTTTACAATTCAGTACGTTACAATGAAACCGCCTTTACTTATCAAACTATCTATCAAAGTCCAGAAGAGCTGATTTATTCATGGTGAATTTGCTACCTTGAAAAGCAACACAATATTCAAAGATATATTCATTGTTGATTATACAAGATGAATATGGCGAATTTACATCAGAGGAAATGTGCAATTTACCTTGGAGAACCATAGAAATATATTTTTTTGGTTCCCTGGAATAGTAGAATATCCCCCCTATAGCTATCTTAAGGATGAGAGAGAAAGAACAGTAAAAGAATTATTGGACATGTATCAGATAGTGTCTAGCAAAAGCCCCTTTTGTCTATCCAGTAGTTTGACAACTCATTGTTGGGAGCATCACACTGAAGATCTGAAGGTTGCATGTTCAGTCCACACTC
Source organism: Pinus albicaulis (assembly GCA_034641835.2). Taxonomy (NCBI): domain Eukaryota; kingdom Viridiplantae; phylum Streptophyta; class Pinopsida; order Pinales; family Pinaceae; genus Pinus; species Pinus albicaulis. Next base: position 1,337,342,989 of record CM076579.1, on the reverse strand, counting down.
ACCATATTGCAATTTTTTCTAATTCATTCTTCAAAAGGTTTGTTGAAATAAATAGATAATTAAGGCAATCCAAGGAATTACTATGACAAACAAAAAGTTCACTCTACATGGAAAAATGTAACACTCAAGCAGGCATGCATCTGTCAAATACTTGTAACTGAAGGTGAAACTGAATGACTAAGTTTGTCTATCTAGTAGTGTGACACCTAGGTTTGGAGAGCATAAGACTGAAGATCTGAAGGTTTCTTGTTCAGTTGACAATCACTACATTTCATTTTTTGTAATTCATTCTTCAATAGGATTGTTGAACTAGATAGATAAATGAAGGCAATCCAAGGAATTAGTGTGACAAAAGAAAAGTTCACTCGACATGGCAAAACTGTATCAGTCAAGAAGGCATCTCTCAAATACTTGTAAGAGAAGGTGAGACTAAATAACTTCATTTGTAACTTAGCCTTGTCTATCCAGTAATGTGACACCCAGGTTTTTTAGAGCATCAGATTGAAGATCTTAAGGTTGCATGTTCGGTCCACACTCAACACATCGTAATTTTTGTAATTCATTCTTCAAAAGGTTTGTTGAACTAAATAGATAAATGAAGGCAATCCAAAGAATTACTGTGACAAAAGAAAAGTTCACTCTACATTGCAAAATTGTACTACTCAAGCAGGCATCTTCAAAATACTTGTAATAGATAGTGAAACTAAATCACTTCATTAGTAACTTAATGTATTGTCTACAATTGATTCTCAGCATATTTTCAGGTATCCCAACATTTTGTGGCAAAGGACACAAGATACTTGGAGTTAAAATGCAAAACCGTTAGTTCCGTTTGATTCACATCAAATTGTAATCAAAGAACCTGAAAGCCTCACAATTTCCTCTATCATCCAGGGCTGGCTCTGTTTCAATATTTTATTTCTTGAATTTCATTTCTTGACTCGCCAACTCCCAAGAATGTGGCTTAGTTGAGTTTGTCAAGGGTTTTGGAATCATCATGGCACACCTCACTCATCTTACCAATAAGTATCAATTTAAATGGATGAAGGCTGCGGAGTAGCTACCTTCTTATCGTACCTTAAACTTAGATAGTTAAAGGTACGATCTTTGAAACCATATTTTTTAAATAGGTCTTGATTAGATATGTTCACTTACATAATGTGTTTTTGTCAAATCCAAATGCATTCCTACAGGTCGTGCTTCAGTGGTGATGTGTTTCCATCTAATGGAGGTGTGACCTGGGCAGCACTGTCTCCCCAGGACTAGTAACTTTATTCATACTCCTTACACCTTGTTCACGCTGGTTATCTTGACCCCAAACCTGTATAAGCTCACTTTATTAGTTTATAAGCTCAACATGGCTTGGATTTTCAGTCACTCAGCTAAACAGGAAACATCCAATGACCAAATTCTATGTTTACAAAAGTGCAGAGACTATAGGAATAATAATAGAATTGTAATAAAATTTAACTTACCTACTGAATTTCTATAAACAGTGTCTAAAAAAGATGATTCTGGAATCCAAAGAATTTCTCACGGTTTAAACATCACAAGGTTTCATGCTAGCAGCACCAATTTTTTCTAATGATAATTTTCTAAATCAGGGCCAATGTATTGAAGTTTGATAAACAATACTCAACACTAAAACCCTATTGAGATCAAAAATACCAAAAAAATAAAACAAAAAAGACATTGAAGAACCAAACACATCAAAGTTTATGAAAGATTAAAAGAAAAGAACTATAATAGAACTGCAATAGAATTTTACATATTGAACTTCTAACAAAAGTTTTCAAGAGGAAAATTCTGGAAACCCCAAAATCTTCTTTAGAGACTTGGGTAGTAGAGGGTTTTATGCCAATGCTAAATCAGCACCAATATATTGAAGTTTTTGATAGACAATAGTCAAAATTAAATCCCTATTGAGATAAGCAATACCAAAAAAATAAAACACAAAGACATTGAAGAACCAACACATCAAAGATTATGAAAGATTCGAGTAAAATAACTATAATAAAATTGCAATAAAATATTACTTACATATTGAACTTCTACAAAAAAAAAAAATTCTAAGAAGAAAATTCTGGAAACCCCAAAATCTCTTTAGGCTTGAGCATTAGAGGGTTTTATGCTAAATGTTAAATCAGCTTCTAAGAAAAAAACTCTGGAAACCCCAAAATATTCTTTATGTTTGAGCATTAGAGGGTTTTATGCTAATGTTAAACCAGCACCAATATATTGAAGTTTGATAAACAATACTAAAAAATAAAAACCTATTGAGATAAACAATACCAAAAAAAAAGCAAAAATTAGAGTTCTGATTGAGACAAACAGTATCAAAAAAATAAAAATTAAAAACATCAAGGAACCAAAGATTATAGGAAAAGAACTCCAATAGAATTGCATTAAAATTTTACTAGAATAATGAACTTCTACAAACAGTTTTTAAGAAGAAAACTCTAGAAACCCTGAAACATTAAAAGGTTTTATGCTAAAATTAAATCAGTATCAATATATTGAACTTTGACAAACCATACTAAAAAATAAAAAATAAAACCCTATTGAAATAAACAATACAAAAATAATAAAACCCAAAAACATTGATGAACCAAACCCATTAAAGATTATGAAATCCTTCCCAACCCTTACATGCAAATGCAATTAGGAATCTCATCCCAGTACATTGAAGAAGCAAAACTTAAGCCTAGTACATTGAAGAAGCAAAACTGAAACCACAATACATATGTATCTAAGCCCTAATCTTATGAAATAAACCTACCTTATCCACATTAAAGCTCAGTGATGAATATTAAAGAAACCAAAGGCTAAAAACTAAAGCCCACCTGTTATCTCGAAATACACAGCATTTGTGTTTTCCAGGACTATTTATTGGTCATGTAACTCTCCATCTGCACTCGAGAGAAAACGGGGCAAGTTAACCCAAAGAAAAATGTATGATAAATGTCCTGTAAAAACACTAATCTATCCAGGAGATATTGGAATACATTGTCATCCTTTAGATAATAGATTACTACCATCAGAATTTTAAATAACAAATAAATAAAACAGTACTTGCCTTCTCATTCTTCACAATTAAATCAATCATCCAGTCTTATATTCATTGCAACTTCGTCCTCTCTTAACCTTTTTGAACCTCTTAACCCTCTTAAACCCAGCAAACAAGTACCAACCCTCTCAAACCAGAGCCAAAATAATAACAAAATAAATAAATCTAGACCAATCAGGAAAAGAAAATGCACAGAAACAAAATAAATAAAATACAGATAGAAATTAAGCATGGCCATGCTCCAAGAAAAAAAACGCAAATTATCAAAATCCAACAAATCCAAAAATCTGTATCTAAACCCAACAAATCCCAAAATCTGTACGCTCTTGTCTAAACCCAACCGATCCCAAAATTTGTCCTGCTCTACTATCTATTTTTTTCTACCCTTATCCAATCTCCTCCTTTGCCAAAAATAAACCCACCATCTCTCCGATCTTCCGCTCTCCACTCTTGCTCTGTCCGCCAAGCTAGCAAATGCAAATACTCTCCAAGACCTTGTAAATGTGATCCTATATATCGGATTTCAAGGAACTCAAGTTTTTCCTTATTTCAAATCCGCCGGTAGCATGCGCACAGAGCTCAATGTGGCCGATTTCAAATCCGTATTTAAAATATCTCGAATCCAGCCACTAAATATCCTGCACCTAGCGTTCCTTTTCACTGACGCGATCATACATGCTCGCACTTCTCTCTCCACTCTTCAATGCAAATATAATAGTGATATATCTGATATCACAAGTTTTTCCCTATTTCACATATACACAAGTTCCTAATATTTTTATAGATCTTGTCAAGGGAACTACGGTTATGTTCTAATATAGGGTTAATGAATTGGGGTTTATGTATATTTTGACATGTATATATATGTGTTGTAACACTAAAAGAAATATAATGAAAAATCAAGCTGGTCGTCTCGATTTGGGATCCAGGGGAAAATCTTTGTGTTTATCTGTTTTATGTTTTATGCTCTCGCTATTGTTTATTTTCTGTTATAAGATTCGTGTGTAGATAATTTTTGTTCAGGGTTAAAACCTACATTTGGTATCAGAGCAGTTTCAGCTTCAAGGGGACGCCTTTGTTGCTGAGGGTTTTTTGCTCGGGCCTAAGGTAGACCCTGTTCAATGGGAGATCTGCGGGATCGATTCTTGCGGTGAAAGAAGATGGCAAACGACAGAAAGATAGAGATCGAGAAATTTAATGGTCAGAGTTTTGAGTTGTGGAAGCTCAAGATGGAGGATCTGCTGGTGGATAAAGACCAATGGATTGCGGTAAATCTAGGTACTAAACCAATGGCAATGTCAGATGGAGACTGGAAGAAACTGGATCGGAAGGCTAAGAGCACAATACGATTGTGTGTCTCAGATTCAGTATTGTTGAATGTATCTGGGGAAGCTACAACGAAGAATTTGTGGGAAAAACTTGGGACTTTGTACCAATCTAAGTCTCTGGTGAATAAGTTGTTCCTGCGGAAAAAGTTGTATAACCTAAGGATGAAGGATGGAGACTCAGTGACAGAGCATCTGAACACCTTCAATACTATGGTAAGTCCGCTGTCATCTGTTGATATTAAAATCTCAGATGAAGATAAGTGCATCAGTTTGTTGTGTTCTCTACCAGATTCATGGGATAGTCTGGTTATTGCAATAGGTAGCAATACAACTACCTTGAATTTTGATGACATTGTCTCAGCCTTGTTGTTGGAGGAAATGAGACGAAGAAATATGGAGGGCCAGAATGGAGATGCCTTATCTGTACGAGGAAGGTCCCAAAACAAAAACAAGAATAAGGTTTTGAGTGGGAGATCCAAATCTAGAGGGAGATCTAAATCTCCTGGAAAGTTTGTAAAGGTATGCTGGAAATGCGGAAAGGAAGGGCACTACAAAAAGGACTGTAGATCTAAAGCTCCCGAGAAAGGAAAGGGATCTGATGATGCTCCTTCTGCAGAGGCAAAAACCACCTCGGATGAAGGTGGGGATGTGTATTTGGCTTCTTCTTCAAATACACATATAGATCATGAGTCATGGTTGATTGACTCAGGTGCATCCTTTCACTTCACTCTCCATCGGGAGTGGTTCTGCGAGTATGAGAAATATGATGGTGGTGATGTCTTCCTATGGGATGATAGGAAGGCTAGAATCGTCGGACGTGGAAAGGTCAAGCTGAAGCTGCAAGGTGGAAGAATTAGAACACTTCCTGGTGTTCTTCATATTCCTACATTGGCTAGAAATCTGATTTTTGTAAGCAAGATGGATGATGCAAGTGTAAAAACAGTGTTCGAGAAAGATGCCTGCAAGATGGTACGAGGAGCACTAGTATTAATGCGGAGAGTTCAGACTGGAACTCTGTACAAGCTACAAGGTAGCACTGTTATTGATGGGTGTAATAGTTCTATGGTTCCTGAAAGTGGAGTGGAAAGCCTAGTTGTCTCTGGAGAAAAGACCATGCTATGGCATCAAAGGCTTGGACATATTGGAGAGAAGGGCCTTCGGATGCTGCATAGAAATGGTATGGTAGAAGGTATGTCTAATTGCTCTCTGGATTTCGATTTCTGTGAACATTGTGTATATGGGAAGCAGAATCGAGTGAGTTTTCCTTCTGGTGCTAAGAGGGAGAACAAGATATTGCAACTTGTGCACAGTGATGTGTTTGGACCTGTGTTAGTTCCATCATTGGAAAAGTTTGTGTACTATGTTTCATTCATAGACGACTTCTCAAGGAATACATGGATATATTTCTTGAGGAAGAAAATTGAAGTCTTTGACAGATTTAAAGAATTTAAGGCTCTGGTGGAAAACCAGACAGAGAAGAAGATAAAGGCGCTGAGGACAAATAATGGTGGGGAGTTCTGCAAGAAGGAATTTGAAGAGTTCTGTAAGAAGTGTGGTATAGCATGACGGAAGACTACTCCATACACACCTCAACAAAATGGAGTTGCAGAAAGAATGAACATAACATTGATGGAAAAGGCAAGAAGCATGCTCAGTGGTACCGGGTTAGGACAAGAATTCTGGGCAGAGGCAGTGGAGACTGCATGCTATCTGGTTAACAGATCACCTTCATCAGTGTTGGAGGATAAGACTCCACATGAGATATGGACTGGTAAGAAACCCTCTCTTTCACATCGAAGGGTATTTGGATGTGATGCATATGTACATGTTCCAAAGCAGAAAAGAACCAAGTTGGATAATAAATCTAAAAGGTTCATCTTTATTGGGTATAAGGATGGTTTAAAAGGTTATAAACTTTGGAACCCAGAAACAAGGAAGGTTGTGTACAATCGAGATGTGGTGTTTAGAGAAGTGAAAGATGTTGTTAAACATGAAGTCCTACCAAAGGAACCTGAGAAGATAGAGTTTGAGCTAAAGGAGGATGAATCAAGCTCTGCAACAGAAGAAGACTCATAATATGAAGAGCCACAAACTCCAGCTATTAGAAGATCAGTTCGGGAAAGAAGGAAACCAGAAAGGTATAGTCCATCTGCTTTCTGTTCAGGTTTTTCCTTAACTATAACTGATGATGATCCCAGAACTGTCAAGGAGGTAGTAGATTTAGAGGATGGAAAACTCTGGAAGGAGGCCATGATTGATGAAATGGCATCCTTGCACAAAAACTATGCATGGGATCTGGTGGAGTTGCCGACTGGAAGGAAGCCCATCGAGAGAAAATGGGTGTTTAAGAAGAAGATGAATGTAGAAGGCAAGGTGGAGAAATACAAATCTCGGTTGGTAGCAAAAGGTTATTCCTAGGTGCCGAGAATTGATTTTGGTGATATTTTTTCTCCTGTTGCTAAAGTTACTTCTATTAGATTACTTTTATCTGTCGCTGCTGCATTTGATTTTGAGATAGAACAGATAGATGTGAAGACAACATTTCTTCATGGGGATCTAGAAGAGGATATCTACATGAAGCAACCTGAAGACTTCATGGTGAAGGATAAGAAAGAACTGGTATGCAGGTTGAAAAAATCTCTGTATGGGTTAAAACAGTCACCAAGGATGTGGTATCAAAAATTTGATACCTATATACCGAGACTTGGCTTCACCAGAAGCAAGGAGGATCACTGTGTCTATTTTTAATTAATTGGTGACCATGTTATTTATTTGGTTTTGTATGTGGATGATATGTTGTTGATTGGAAATGACAAAGAAATTATCCAAGATTTGAAGACCCAACTGTTCTCCAAATTCGACATGAAGGATCTAGGTGCTGCAAACTATATTTTGGGCATGGAAATTAAGAGAGATCGGGAAAAGAGGAAGTTTTGGTTAAACCAAAGGAAGTATGTCGAGACTATATTACAGAGGTTCAATATGCAGGATAGTAAACCGGTGAATGTTCCTATCCCTGTAGGTGTAAAGTTGTCTGCTGAACAGTGTTCCAAGACACAAGAAGAAGAGGAGGATATGTCCCGTGTTTCATATGCAAGTGCAGTGGGTAGCCTGATGTATGCAATGGTATGTACTAGACCAAACATTGCACATGCAGTGGGAGTATTGAGCAGGTTTATGTCAAACCCAGGGAATGAGCATTGGACAACAGTGAAGCGGGTTTTCAGATATTTACGTGGCACTAGTGATTATGGCTTGTGCTACCAGAGAAGACCAGGATTGGAAAGAATGTTGGACATTCATGGTTTTGTTGATGCAAACTGGGCTGGAGATCTGGACCAAAGAAGATCTACAAGTGGGTATGTGTTTAGCCTATTTGGAGGCGTAGTTAGTTGGATGAGTAAAAGACAGTCTGTAGTGGCTCTTTCAACTACATAGGCAGAATACATAGCGGCCACTCATGCAAGCAAGGAAGCAGTTTGGTTGTAGAGATTGTGTTCAAGTATGGGGTTGGTGTAGCAAGCTATAAGGATAGACTGTGATAGCCAAAGTGCAATTTTCTTGGCTAAGAACCCTGCTTATCATTCAAAGACAAAGCACATTGATGTTCAATATCACTTTGTTAGAGATATGGTTGAGGCTAAAAGGGTGTTGCTGGTAAAGGTGGACACTTTGAAGAATGTTGCATATGCATTGACAAAGTCTGTGAGCACTCAAAAGTTCTCTTGGTGTAGAGAAACAATGGGTGTTGAAGAATTGGGCCAATGACTAAGCTCTCCTGTGGCCCCCCGCAGAAATAAAACAACAAGTGGGAGAATGTTGGGTATGTGTTATATTCTTTCCACGACTAAGCACACGCTGGGGGGTAAGAGGGGGGGAAATAGCCCCCACTTTGCGTTGGGCGCAACGGGGGGGTCACAGGGGGGCGGTAGCCCCCCCCTGCCGGGGTCCGAGGTAGCACCTCGGCGAAAATTTTGGTCCTTAATTTCCGGTGGGTAGTCCGCGCCCATGGTTTTGTGCATGGTTTTGCACATGGCTTTGGGGTATGATGGTTTTCGGCCCCTGGTATTTTTGTAGATCCGGTCAAGGGAACTACGGGTATGTTCTAATCTAGGGTTAATGGATTGGGGTTTATGTATGCTTCAGCATGTATATATATGCGTTGTAACACTAAAAGGAATATAATGAAAAATCAAGCTGGTCGTCCCGATTTGGGATCCAGGGGAAAATCTCTATGTTTATCTATTTTATGTTTTATGCTCTCGCTATTGTTTATTTTCTGTTATAAGATTCGTGTGTAGATAATTTACGTTCAAGGTTAAAACCTACAAATGGTACCATGATTCTTATCTACAGGGACAATGTTAGATACCCATTCTATCAAGGGAAACAGATAGATAAAACCAGCGTTGAGAAGTTTTTCAACTTCACTCTTAATGGAAACAACCTTGCTAGGGTACATAGGACGAAGGCGCTGATGTACAGGCTTCGAACCAGGGTAGGTGGGAATATCATGCACCACTATACTAGGATTGATACCGGGCATCTCTTCGTAGGACTATGCAAAGACGTCACAGAACTCGCCGAAAAGGCTAGTATAAGCCTAAACTTCATCGGAAGAGAAAGTGACCCCGATATGGATGTTCTCGACAACTCCCAGTTTCACGGAAATATCGATAGGCATCGTTTGCGTGATGTTACTCAAGTTACCCTCCGTAAAAACTTCATGTGTCAGAATGGGCATTTGAAGCGGAGGAGAAGGAACCTGAGATGCAAACCTCTGAAGACGCGTAGACATGGCCTCGAGGCCAAGCATGAAAGAAGAACAATGATGACTATCGTCCCACGAAGGATCCTCGAGAGACATAGTTTCCACGATGGCTTCATCAGAGGTAAATATCTCTCGCAAGGGATCGGGCGAATCCGAATCACCGAGCCAAGGGGATTGAGAATAAATGTCAAGAGATAGGCTGAAGGGAGCATGATCAGAAAGCAGAGGCTCCAAAGCTGAGATAAGCTCACAATAGTCAATCTCAATTGGACTTAACGACATAGAATCTCCGAAAGAATCGATATGTTCAGGCGAAGGGATGATCCATGGGTCGTCAGACCGAGAGATCATATTGATCTGAATAGTGTTGGGTGGAGGAAGAGGAAAAATACCCATGAGGGTAGGATCTTTGAAGAGACCCAGCCCTACGCTCTTGTAGGGAGTTGGAATTTGATCCACATACGAAACGTTATTCTCGGGAGAAGAAGTGAAGAACGACAATTGGTCCACAATAATGATCTTTCCTTCATGTGGGAATTTCAAAACACGAAAGAGAGTGGACGAAACACACAACATGGCATGAGTCCAATTGCGATCGAGGAGAAGACTTTAATTGAGCTTGGCGTCAACTACCTCGACCTCAACATTGACTATCTTCTCTTATAATGTAATCGACAAACTAGCAAGAACACCAAGAGGTTTAGATTCCCTTCCATTAAATTCTCCAAGGGCATTTGGCGATGAATTCAAAGTTGGAGAACCAATGGCTTTCCAGCAAGCATATGACATGACGCACGTAGATGCACCCTCGTCCATAGCCGCCCAATAAATATTCAAACCATTAATACCAACTTGTATGATGAGTGCAATTTGGTGCGGGAGTCATGGGACAAAATTCTCTAAGTCGAAAGCGAGAAGGCTAGTATCAACAAGATCAACCCCGCCGATCGCAGATAACAAAGCCTTCTGTTGAGACAGACAAATCTGAAGTACTTCTAACGCAGACATTGCAGAAGGCGCCTGAGCCAGATCCTCAACAATACTGTAATGTTGAGTAGCACGAGTGTTGGGATTAGAAGAAGACTTGCAGAATACACCTTTGGAAGGTGGTCGTACAACAGGCTCAATATTAGGCCTTTCAATCTGAAGAGGGCTAGAAGCAGGCGGAGGAGGAGGACCATCAGCGATCTCCTTCCTTGTCGCCTGACGCGATCCGGTATAATATTTCGATCGAGTAGCAATAGAAACGGATGCATAATCGTTCATCATGAAAACCTAAGAGCCAAATGGGGCAGAGGACTGAGGTTGCTCTACCATTTGGGTCTGTTGTGATGGAAAAGGTTCTTTGAGAACAGTCGTGGTTCCCTGGGTGCCTTTTAGCAATCTACTAGCTTCAGCCTGTCGAGGACAGTCCTTGGTGTAGTGCTGTTCGTCATAAATCAAACAAGGGTACTTTGGCTTCCGTTGTGAACCATCATCAGCACGAGGTTTAGACGAATCCTGTTTCGGGGTATCAGCTTTGGCCTTACCTTTAACCTTCTTTTTCCCTATGGAAGTTTTATCCGCCGGATTGGCCTGAGTGACATTGACTTCCGCGATAGAACCAGAATTTGGGGTAGGTTGAGAAGTAGTATCATTGGAAGTATTAGACTTTTGCTTCCCAGGATTTGAAGATGAAGACTTTTGAGAAGTTTGAGACACAGAACCAATGATACCGTCGACGGATGGTGTCGCCAGTGCTTTGGAAGTTCTAGGTCGAGGGGCATCAAGCAAGATATCATACAACGTGCCAGACTGAGAGTACACAAGATCAAGGTATTGGGCACGAGCAATGGCCTGTTCTTCGGTTACACATGCCCCCATAGCTATGTCTTTAGCAATCTGGTTGACAAACAAGGTAGTGAACCAATCAGTTAGAAGTTGATCAAGAATCTCGAACTTGATCAAACGACGACGACACCTCCACTCATGAATATGATCTGAGATATGATTAGCTCAGTCCTATTTCAAGGATGTAAGGAGGTGTATCCTGGTCTCATAACAAACCGGTAACTAAAAATGTGTAATAAAGGCCATGGCTAAAGAGTTGAAATCTTGAAAAATGCCATGAGATAATTCAATGTACCACTTCGCAGTGGCACCAGTAAGAGTTCGTTGGAAAAGACAAAGTCGGATGGAATCTTCAACCCAAGAGTTAGAGGAACACCACAAGTGGTAGGTCATAATATGTGCTTGGGCGTCTTCTCCGGACTTGCCCTCAAATTTGGGACAATCACCGAGAATCTTGGTTGGAACTAGAGGCCAATACGGGTTATGAAAAACTGGATCGTTCGTTAATTTTGACACATCTGGCAGTTCCAACGTAGCAAGAAATGGTAATTGAGGATTAAAAGGCATCAACGGTTGTTGATAAGGACTGGTGTTAACATTCCACCCTAGCTAGGAGAAATTCTGCCCCCATATGTTTTGTCCCAAAGGATTCTGACCATACGGGTTATAAGCCTGATAGTTCTACCCATACTGGGGTTGAGGACCAGGATACTGATTCTGAGCATACCATTGGGGTCCTTGCTGAGCAACATAGGGATTATGTTGCAGAATGTAAGCATTGCCTTGCGGTGGATTATACACCATCTAAGATTTATTTTGAGGGTAATAAGTGAAACCTTGGGGCGCATTATATACTGCCTAATATTGACCTTGAGGAGGGTAAGTAGCGCCTTGGGGTTGAGCAGGTGGACCCTGCTGAGTAGGTTGAACGGGCTGTTGAGCTGGTTGAACTGGCTGTTGGGCTGGTTGAACAAGTTGAACCGGCTACTGAGGTTGGGCAAGCTATCCCTGCGAAGCAGGTTGGCCTGGATACTGAGGGCCACCGGGTTTCCCTTGTGGAAGAGGTCGGTCGATGGTTGTGATGGACCAGGTTGTCCCTAATAACTAGGTTGACCTGGGGCGGAACCGTAGGGTTTTCCTTATTGCACAAAGGCCTTGTTGAACGTAAAGACGTTGTTGTACAAGAGGTTTTCCCTATGGTGGATACATTTTCCCCCCATGAACGTAAAATGCTCCTGGTTGATATTGATATTGAGGCTGACTAGAAGGACCGTAGGGTTGCTGGACCGAAGGTTGTCCCTATAAGGGTTGTCCTTGCGGACCAGAAGGTCCCTGTTGAATCAAAGGTCCTTGATGAGGAACAGTCCAATAGGGATCTTCCGAAGGCAGATAAACAACCTAATTTGGATCAATAGGATATACAGGATTACCGTAGAGATCATAGTGATGTGGAGGATTAACAGGAGCTTTGGGCTACTGAGAACCCTAAGAGTTTTGTTTCTGAACAACCAACATATACTCTTTAAAAGTAAGGCCACCAGGAATCATAGGGGCAATTGAAGCCGCACTCGAAGCAGGCGTGGCCTCCGCAGTGTAGGGTTGTGATTTACTCGGGCCAGGATTGAAAAGCCACATGGGATTAAGAAAGATAGACCTGCGAGTGTGAAAATATCCTGACGACTTATGTGTAGCAATTGGTGTAGACGAAGACACATAGATGGTAGGTCGGACTAGGATAGATGTGACGACATTTGACGAACTAGGTGTCGAAGGTGACATTCCTAATGAAGGAAGGACCGAACTATTGGGAGGAGTCGATGTACTGGACTGTGCTATTTTTGGAGAGGTAAATCCCCTCTGCGGACAGAGGCGATCCCTACTAGCCCAGATCGGGTCTAGCAACAATCAAGTCGCGCAAAGATGCAGGTTCCTAGTTACAAAAAGACCAAGATGCAATAAGAGGCTTACCTCAAATCCCACGCAGTTGTCGTTGCAGAGAAGATGGATTTTCCCGTCTCTCGCTTGACAGATCACGATCCTTCCGTTCGACACATCCGGACACCTGTACATGCGCAAGGAAACAACAACACACAACGTAAAATCCAAAGCATGTAACCATATATTAGTCAGAGAAGATATAATTCATAGCATAAGAAATAAACACATGAATGGAACCATAATCAAAGTCGCTTATTATTAATAACAATGAAAGAAAGATACAACCCAAGCTCTGACACTAGATATTCCTTCGGCAGGTCGAAAACAGAGCACGTCTCGATGAAGCTCGTCGGGAAATGGGACAAAGCTCTCTCTCTTCGGCTTGGCTCTCAATGGCTGTTTGGTGATAGTCTCCTTGCTACAGATTCAGCTCTTAGTATTGTTACCACTGAGACTACTAGCTTGCTAAAGGAAAATGGAAAGCTTATATAGATGGTGGAAGGGGAGTTGGGATCCCTACAATTGTGGGATTAGCCCTATCCTGAAGGAAGCTTCCATGATAGGTGGAAAACTACTTCCCCTACATGGAGATCCGGAGCCAAACCTCCCAACTCATTTTTGAAACTCGTTCAGGAGTTGGTTGGAATCAAACGTCTGCCATTTATTTTTAAAAAAAAATCCTTATTAAGCTTGGCGCGAGCAATACACTGGGATAGAGCGCTAGTTGGCGTGCCCTCTTTGGTGGATTTTCCCCATTGGGGTGAGCGCTGAAATGGCTGGTCATGCCAAGGCCAAAAGGTCTGTTTTTAGGGTTTTTCACAGGAAAATGTCTTCAGGGGAATGATTTTCCTTATCAAGGGGGATGCCATGAAAGTGGTTTCAGGTCATGTCACTTCTCACAGGTCACGGAAAAGGCCCTCCAATGTGCGGGACGGGGGATTGCAGGGACGGTGATAAATTACTGTGTAACAGCTATGGACGCAACACCAGAAATAATCTCACTCAAAGTTTGATAACTGGGTCTAAGTGACACCGATGGAGGGGAATATGGATTAGAGACACGCGGGAGATCTTCCAGGAAAAGCTGATATTATCCTGTAGAAACAGGCAATCCTTCACTGTCAACTGGACTCGAAGAATCCATGTCTGATGAAGTCGTAAGATCGTCGAAAATACGATGAGGACTAGGAGGTATAACAGCGGCTATAAATGGTGAACCCGAAGTAAGAGGAGGGAATTCTTCTTCGCTCCCAAAACCAGACCAAGCACCCTGAGGAGGCCAGTTGAATTCAACTGACTCTTCAGGAGGAGATCGGGTCGCAAGAGGCAAGACAGTCAGGAGTATAGGCTGCGAAAACTCGGCAGACCTAGTGGACTGATGATTTGAAAATGGAAGTACTTGAAAATGTGTGCAAGGTATCCATTTCCATTTAATTAAATGTGTGCAAAATCCTCCATGTCTTACTGATTAAACAAAGTGTTTTTGGTAACTGTTTATGAGTTTATGTGTGAGGAAAAGTTAATTTAATTTGTTGTTTAACATATTAAATCAGAAATAAACAGCAAGATAACTTTAGCATAACATGACACAAATGTTTGGTGAGCAGTTCACCCCTCGTGGGCTACGTCTGCTGGATCAAGCCTCACAAATTGGCTTGTCCTCTGATATTAAAATGCTCCAAAATGCTAATACAAGTTTAAAAGTGCCTCAATAGGCAAATTTGACTATAAATACAGAATCAGAAGACATGAAAATGCTAAAAATGTCTTTCCATATTCACTAAACAGTGAAGAATTACCATAAATTGTGCCTTCTTCAACAAGGCCCTGATGGCTCTTTGAACTCCTATGTAGCTTTTCGGGCTGTAGAAGTCCTCAAACAGTTCTGAAACCTCTTCCATTAGGTTCCGAAGGTCGAAAGTAGCTGAAAATGGTTTTTGGATCACCTCAAACAGTGAGGTACAACTCCAGATAACTCCATTTCCCCAATGGCCCTGGTGGCTCTCCAAGCTTCCAGGGGTTCCAATGCTTCCTAAGATTAATTGAATGAATTTTAAATTTGATCTTGAATTAACATTTCAGTTTCAAGGCCCTACGGAATTTTGATCTCAAATTCCTAAATGCATGTTATATGCAAAAGAACACCATTTTCCATTCAATAAATGCTAACTAAGAGAATGATAGAGATCTTTCAGAAAGAAGCAAACAATGAAATCATACGAAGAAGTATCTTAATGCATCTTGTTAACACTAGAAAATCGTACAGCAGAAAAGGACATCAATTAACGTCAAGCCTAAGGATTTACAGGGCAGGAACACATTATGGAATCAAGAAGTATTTAAAATCTCTAAGGTTTTGAGAAAATCAAATTTGAACTAGTCATAAATGCTGAATTGTGCGCTTTATCCTTTGAGAAGAGCCCTTCTGCGCGCCTTTTTTCCCGATAAGCACACATTCCCGGAAATGAAAAAAAGTCGCTTTCCGGGACCACCCCAAGCAAATGACAGTTACTCTTTGTGTGAAAGCCGCCTAGGGACAACCAACAACGCCTCCTTAGACACTATGTGAGCAAACAAAAGAATATTTGAGCACACAATGGAATCATACCTCTCCCTTGGGTCACTATCCATCGTGTACCAAGGGAGGAAGGAGGATTTGAAAGTCACTTATATAACCACCAAGAGATGAAGAAAGGGTGATCACATTGTTATGCTGGCCAAATTTTCCCAAGCAACACCAACAGTGTGTGACCCGAAGTTGGAGCTAAAGAGTACTCGATCGTTGGCCACCCAACATCCTAGTCCACCACAACAGAGAGAGAGAGAGAGGGAGATTGCATCAGAGGCAGATCTTAGAAGGCAACATCATTGCATAGGGGCCTAGAGCCATTGCCTAGGGGCCCTTTGGAAAGTGGGTAAAATTTCTTCTCCATTTCAAACATTTAATAAGAAGAGGCCATCGAACCATCGTTTGCATTATTATCGTTTTGACTCTCTTTATAGCTTTTGTATATTTGTGTTTTAGTTTTAGTTTAACCAGAGCATACTTTAGCATACTGTTTTTTCTCAAATGTTATGATTTTGAGCTCCCCCACTTTCTGCATGTTACCAATAGTTTAAAGAGTAGACCACACTCTTTAAGCTAGTGCAATTTCGTACACCCATGCTACAAATCCACCACAACAGGATTGACAACTCCATTGACATGTTCCAAGTTTATGTGGTTGTGCCATCTTTTGCAGGAGACCCTTTGTCTATGCTGGAGTGGAGCTGATAGTCCTCTTATCCATCTTACAGTCCCTAGACTCACTGAAGTGACAGACTAAAGAAGGCAGCTCCTAATCTTTTTACTTGCAGGATTTTTGCGCGCAGTTTTTCCTCACAGAGGCACTTTGCGCCCCTTCAGGACTGACCTGCGCGCAGGAAGGCACACCTGTCAAGACTTTTTGCGCGCAAATTTCAGACTAAAATTTTTCTCCCCATATTTTGCATTTTTCTGCTTGTAAGTGTGTTGGGAATCCCCTAATGTATCTACCAACACTTGTGTTGATACCCCACAGCTTCTAAGAACTCACTTTTTGCTGCTTTCTGTAGGCATAGAGTTAGTTTTCATTTAAGTTGGTTTTTTGCAAAAAAGTCTTCATATAGTTTAAGTAGTGGGTGAATTAACCATTTCTTTCTGAACAATTTATGTTTTTGCAAATTCTGGTATGCACACTTAGCTTAACTAGTCCAAGTAAGTGGCCCAAGACCACACATGCTTAAGCTAGTGTAGAAATTGTTTAGCTTAATTCAATTTTTTCATTTAGGAAATTGCGAGACTAGGATTGAATCGCCGATTAGAGAAAGTAATCTCTGCTGCCTTTGCACCATTTGGTGACCCTAGGCAAGCATATGCATGCTCTACATTTCTGATTCGCCATCTCCCTTTAGTTAAGTCACATAGATTAACTAGGAATATTTGGAAGCGGCCCATTATCGGCAAATGTTTTCCATTTGAGCAAGGGACAACGTCACATAGTTTAACTAGGGGAATTTTGTAAAGGATCACCGATATCCATATGTTCAAACTATGAGATTTCTCACCATATGCTCGCACGCACTAACCCACTAAGCAAAGAAATCCACCTAAAACTAACTTAAAACAACTCACTAAATTCTCCCCACAGGGGCCACAAAAGAATTTATAGATTAAGTTAGGATCAAGGGGGTAGACATATAATAAGCCACCTTGATCATACTTCATATTGAATCATAGAAGTTGTGTATTTAGGGAGCTTTAAAAATCCACCTATCAGTCCATGGAAAAGAAAACCCGAGCACGGCAGAGACCCGATTCAGAGGGGGTTAGGCTTAGGCACAGTGCGTGCAGTATCAGTTCGGGCTACCTGACTCGGCTGATACTCGATACTGTTAGCTGACTACCAAGAAGCCCAAGACTCGAACGCTCATGTGGGACAGTGGTTCTTAGTGGCCAAAAACTAGGGCATCCTTTACCCTATAGGTGATGGTGCAGGCAAGCGCCAGACCCTCTACCCTTACCTTGGTGTATTCTCTTCGGCTGACCGGGGGCATCGCCAGCTCTTATGAGACGTTGTGCCAGCACTCACAAGAAATCTTCTCAAGGCCCAATTACTTTGGAGGGTGTGAAAAAATAATAGGTCTTCTAGGATTTTGAGTATCACGCGCAAACAAACAAAACCATCTTTTTTGCTTGATTGATCACATAGATCAAGTTAAAGGGAAAATTCATTTCATTTTCGCTTTGTTTTATGTATGTGTCCATAAATTTGTCATGATCATAGACTCGATCCTCTCAAAAAATTCCAAAACCTAACTTGGTCGACACTCAAACGGTCCCAATGGAACCTCGTCGGTCCAGGCGTCTTTTGGACCTTCCCCCATTACCGGGAGGGGTTCCAGGTCTTTCTCCATTTAGACGTCAAAGACAGAACATTGCCACCATTGTTGGTTCATCATTTCTTGGAGCAAAATTAGTTGGGAACCCTAGTCGGTCTCCCAACACCACACCGCACACCACTCCCCCCTCGTCCCCTAGGGGGCAGAGGAGCACATCCCATACGGGAAGCCAGCTGAATTCACAACAGGGTACGTCACAGACTAACCCTCGTTCTAACCAGAACTTCGTGTCTTCACACGTTGCCATGGCATCAACCTCTCAGTCACCCTTCTTAGCCGCGTTGAATCTACCCGATTTAACCAAGATCACAAATGACCTCATCGCACACGATCCCAATTGGCCTCCCATGCCCACGAAGCTCCCTTCGGATATACCAAAGTTCGAAGGTAAGCAAGCAAAAGACCTAGGTATTCATGTAATGACCTTTCACCTGTGGTGCTCATCGAATGTTGAGATTGCAACAAGATGATGAGCTTAGTGAAAAGAGTCACCTTCACTAAGTGGGCTCGCAGGTTATTTTTGGTGCAAGTCTATTTTTAGACATGTCGATCATATTCTATGAATTGCAGGATGCTATTTGTGGATGGTTGGTCAAGTTGGAAAAATAGATGGACTTCTATTTTTAGACATATTGGGCGGATGTTGGCGAGGAATCAGGTCTCGCAGGTAAGACCGAGGTTCAAGAGCTGTGGGCAACAAAGGAATCCGCTGTAGTCTAGAACCACGCCGGCATTATCACCCTACTCTGGAGAGCAGAGAGTCTCACCCGAGGCGAGCCGCAACCACATGCAGAAGGGGAACATATCGATAGCAAGGAACAGATCCGCAACTCATGATTACCATTAAACAGATTGCATAAACATAGATATATCCACAAGAACATTCAGAGCATACACATGTATTAAGCAAATAAAATTTTAAACCATCGTAATCATCATGCATGCATAAGAACTACACAGTGGGATAGTAACCTGCAATTGTATTGATATCTTCGTCCACAATCATCCTTACATCACTTCCGCAAGGAGAGCTTACAGTCTGATACATATGCATTACATAACAGAAAGGTAAATGAGAGAACCCTAGGAACTACAAAGATATCATGGCTGATCTCCTTCCGTCACTCTACGTTCCGTCGCCTGTAGCCTTCCTCTCCTTTCTTTCGGCCGGTTGAATGCTATTTATTCACCCACTTCCGCAACTGTTAGTTCCTCTTTTTTTTCTTCTTCAGCTGCTTCCCGCTTCTCTCTTGTCATTTGTGTGTTCTGATTTCTGTCTTCTACTGTATATCTTCATGCATCTGCTGTCTTCAGCTATCTCTTGCTTCTGCGCCACCTCGATAGCTCTGTGGCTTGCTGTTGTTGCGAATTGGTCACGATT
The DNA here is from genome assembly GCA_034641835.2 of Pinus albicaulis. NCBI lineage: Eukaryota > Viridiplantae > Streptophyta > Pinopsida > Pinales > Pinaceae > Pinus > Pinus albicaulis. The sequence continues at coordinate 1,337,323,754 of CM076579.1, read as the reverse complement.
TCCATGTGTCCTCATGCCGCAACTCAAAAAGGCCATCCTTTATTTAAAATGTAGAAAATTCCAAACAACAAAAACAAGGGCCCCAACATGCCCCGACCACAGCTTCTTGACTCGTCCCCGAGTCAATCACAAATGACAGTCTCTATCTCCATTGCCCCACTTGATCCTGTGCCCTGTTCGCGCTGTGTGCCTTCAGCCTGTGCCTGTTCCCGCTATGCGCCTTCAGCTTGTGCCGGCTGTTCAAACAAGGGCCCCAACTCCGAGACTTGGCGAAATGCGGTAGACTTAAGCTCCGTGAAGGTCGATACAACCTGCTGCCACCCTTGTAAGAGTGAATCTGTATCTTCAGCGATCTTGGTGACATCGGCCGCTTCTAAGGGCATTGGGACAGCCCCGAACATCGTGCTGATTTGGTGTGCAGCCTTGGCAGCTAGCTGTTGCATCGTCCTGGCGCTGTTTTGGAGGGATGGGTGGAGCTCCCGAATGACCCGTTTGGCTTCTGCAGAATTGGCTTCCGTTTGCTAGATCTGTACTTCTAGCTCATCCTCCTGGGCATATAATTGGTCCAACCTGGCGGGGTCTGTGACCTCCTGAATTTCCCGGGAAACCTGTTGTAGCTCTGCGGAGATTGGTTGTGCTTTGACAGTCAAGGCTAGGGAGCATTCCTGAAGACCCTTCAGGAGGTCGTGTGCCTCACGCGCCACAGAGGTGAGTGTTTCCTGCATTTGGGTTGCCTAGCCCTGCTTCGTGGCAATCTGGGCTGAATAGGTAGCCGTGGGGTCGGGCAGCACTGGTCGGGCGGCCAATGCTGCGTGGATCTCCGCATTTTCCCTGTGGAGACCAATGAGTGCAGTCTGGATGTAGAAAGCTTGAGAGACAACATTCTGCTCCGCAACATTAACATGGAGCGGGGTATAGTGATCCTTGACCGAGGGCCATAGGCCTTAAAAGACTTGAGTCACATTGGCTATCTGGTTTTGCAGGCATTCCTGCGTTGTGATAAGCTGGTCGTGCTGTTCAGTAAGCGCCACGATCTGTTGTTGCTGCTCTTCGCATCGCTGCTGCAGCTCTGAGTGAAGCCTTTCGGCTTGTTGGGCCGCCCTCTGAATGAATAAGTACAGCTGGGCTGTACCCCATGTTTCCAAGTTGGTTGTGCCCGAAGCATCCTGGTCCGGCCGTCGTTCCTGGAGGGGTTTCCCACTGGCAACTGAGCGGTTGGAATGTTCTGGAGGGGACGACAGTGTCTGTTGCTATGTTGAGTTAGCCATATTCAAATCTGGCTGCTCCTGCTGATCGGTCTGGCCTGGGGGGGGGAGGGTCAGCATGCTCTGGCTGAGCCTCGACCGAGTCGGCCTCAATGTTTTCCAACTGGGTAAATATAGCAGATAAAGAAACCTGGGGTGCGCCCACGGGGTCGACTGGTGGTACTATGGTAGCAGTACGGGAGTCGACTTCGGCCCCGTGGTCCTCGCCAAAGAGTTCTCGGATGAGCGGGTCGGACACAGTGGTAGATGAATTTGACGGAACAGATGAAGTGGGAGGTGGAGGTGGAACGGTAGATGGAGGTGGAGCTGTGGAGGGAGGGCGAATGTTAATAAACTCGGAAGGCTCAATAAGGGGTTCTTCCTAGACCAGTGCCCCTAGATTTGTGGGCGGTGGCGAATCATCATTAGTAAGGTCCACCACCGAATTGGCTATGGCGGTGCGGGCCCACTTAGTTGGAGGGGTTTCTAATTGTTTTGGGGCCGGGCCCTTTTCTCCCATTGGGGTGATGATGGGGCTTGCAGAGGTAAATAAAATGGTCGGGATGGGAGAGGTGAGAGGAGTGGTCTAAGAGCGAGAAATAGAACGGCTGAGCTGAAACTCAAAAAATAAAGGGAATGGAGAAGCACCACTTGAAATAACCTGGGCCGCCACGTTGAAATCGCGTACCTGAGTATTGAAGTGGCGGGCGACGGGGATGAGTGGTTCAGGGAGTCTCTGGGGTGACGCTGCCGCATCCGTCTCGGCAGGCTGTTGCACTGGCCTCATCCGCTCAAAGTTGTATTGGGGATACCGTCGCGGTGATGCTTCGTGACCCCCGGCCATGAACAGACTTTGTGGTGGAAAGTGGCATCGTCCAGTTGGAATTTCAACGACGCCATGTGGAAGGTGTCTTCCGGCACACAGGTGGGGCAGATGTAAGTATGTCGATGACTTACCCCGAACCACACCTGCTCGCTATACTCGTCCAGCAGGTTCCGGGGCACCCTTTGTTGACTGGCCACCACGTCCGTCATGAGCCTGTACCAAGACCGGAACGCCTCTGCATTCACCCGTTTAGTGCTCAGTTTAGCTGACACCTTCCATGGAACAAATTTCATCACCAGAGGCTGGCCCTCTGGAATTTCTACTGGTACCCTGACCAGAGGAGTGTGCCATTTCCACATGGCAAAAGCAATGAGCAAGTATCCGTAAATAAAGCTCGTTGTGCACTTGTAATTTTCTTCGCACGCATCAAATAGCTCTTTCAGTAGAAAAGAGCACCAATTTAGCTGGGCACCCTGAACACAATGCTCTACAATAGAGATAGTGTCCAAGGTGCATTCGCCCTTGGTGTAATGCCACATTGTCTTGCTGGCAATGAGATAGCAAGCAAATTTGATCTCAGGCATGTTAATGAGCTCTATCTTGGCTCCCTTCCCTCCCCGCCGGGTGCCGTATTTGCTGTATAGGTATGTGTCCCCGGACTTCCACGCTTGCTTGGCGGAGGTCTGACACGCGGTCCAGACACTCGCACCACTTTGTGAGAGCCCAGTCAGACGATGGATGTCTTAAGCGTGAATGGGAATTTCCTTGTTCATCCACAAGGACCCATTATGAACACGGGTAAGCAAGAACCGAGTGCACTGCAAAACTGGTCTGGTGGTCCCGAAGACCGGAAGATTTCTGAGATTCATGAGAGAGGACTGCTGAAGGCCCCGGAACGCTGGTAAAATGCGGTTTGCTGAATTACCAGCTGGGGTGTAGTAGTGCTCCATATACAGTTTCCAGTGGAGCGCCGGGAATTCGGTTGATTCTGAGAGGTTGGCATCTATCAAAGCTGCACTGTCGTATTTCCCAACCAGAGACTCTGTCCTGTGGATCCTGTTGTCAAGCTCTGGTTCAACGACGGATATGAGGGCCTTCGGCATTTTGGCTCGGCGCTGATAGACGTGTAGAATTCGTCCTGGTAGCCTCTCCCGGTGCTGTTCGCCTAAATGCTCTAGCTGCTCCTGTGTTGCTGCAATTTCTAATGCTAAGTGTTCCGACATTCTCGCGCTTTCTTCATGCAAACAAAGTATTTGCCTGGCACGAGTGAAGATGATGAGACCCCATAACGAGTTAATTCCTGCTGGCATTCTTTTTTGCAATACTCGTGCAATCAATCACGTACCCATGGGTATTCTGACAGTTGCTGACGGTGGCATGGGAAAATGGGTGGACGCGATGGTTGAGGTTACGACGAATGAGGGCCGAATGATTATGGTGAGGTTACTTCCAATTATGGGAATTTATGATGCAAATCGGGGCGATCCTACGGACTGACACAAGTACTAACTGAGATGACCTGGACTAACACTGGCACATTTATGAATCCTACAGGGATGACACGCTGGACACGCCCCTCCCCGACCACTGTCGGTTGCGGTGCGGTCCCCTCCATAGAGCGGTTATTGATGAATTATGCGGAGAAGGAAAATACGACCTATGCTCGTCCTAGTTGCGGGAGAGTTATTCAGCTACGCTACTCTACGGGTGCTCTCGGGTGCGAGAGTTATTGATGAATGTTGGAAGAAAATTACTCCTGGTAGGGCTTCAGGCGTGCGCCATTCACCCACCCTGGTAGAACCGTACCGTCCAGCTGAGCCAACTAAACAACTTCGGAATCTCTAATCTCGATGACGAAGTAAGGTCCCAGCCAGTGCATCTACAGCTTGCCTGGAAACTTCTGAAACCTGCTGTCATATAAGAGGACCTTACTGCCAACTTGGAAGGTTTTGTGCTTGATGTGGCGATCGTGCCACGATTTCTGTCGGTCCTTCTGGACCTTCTGGTGAAACTCGGCTAGGAATCTGGCTTCGTCCAGTTCCTGGAGTTCATGGAGGCATTCCCGAAGTGACTCCTCTTCCAAGAACTGTAGAGACGTGGCGATTAAAATACTGGGTACAGTGAACTCGGTGGGAATCACAGCTTCCCGGCCATACACCAGTTGGAACGGTGTCTGATTGGTCAAGCGCTTCACCGTGGTCTGGTAAGCCCATAATGCAGCTGGTAGGCGCTCATCCCAATCGTTGCGCTGGGTGTTGCAGATCTTAGTCAAGCCTTTTTCAAGGATCTTATTGAACGTTTCAACCGTACCATTGGCCTGCAGGTGATACGGGCTGCTATTGTGCTGTTGGATCATGAATGTGTCCAACAACAACTTGACCGTGGCATTGATGAAATGCGTACCCTGGTCACTGGTTAAACTTTGCGGGCAGCCAAACTGGCTGATGATGTGTTCAAAAATGAATCAGGCTGCTGTATCTGTCGTGCAGTCGCGTACCGCCGCTGCTTCGACCCACCTGGTGAGGTAGTCCATTGCGGTAATAATATAGTGAGCCTTGGAGTGTCGGGCGACTGGGTCGATGGGGCCTACAAAATCAACAGCCCACTTCTCGAACAACCGCAACACCTGGACCGGGTGGAGCAGAAGCTCGTCCCTGTGAGAGGGCCTCCCCGTCCGCTGGCACACGTCGCATCGCTTCACAAACACTTACAGTCGGCATGTACTATTGGCCACCACAAGCCAGCTTGGAGCACCTTCCTGGCGGTCGGTTTCGCACCCACATGCCCTCCCGCAACACCATTGTGGCATTCCCACATCACAGCTTCGCGTTCGTGGTCAAGGACGCATCGGCGCAGGACCTCATCAAGATCCAGCTTATGTAGCTGTCCTGCAATTAGTTGGTATTCGGAAGCACGGATGACCAAATGCCGTTTCTGGAGCGGGGTATATTCCTGAGGGCACTGCCCCATGGTCAGATAGGTGGCAATGTCGGCCAGATAATCCGGGACTGCTTCGACCCAGAAGAGGTCAGCGTTTCTGCAGCTGGTCATCGAGCGAGCCGTCGCTCTCCCCCGTCGCCAACCTGGATAAATGATCAGGCCCGACATTCAATATCCCGGGCTTGACGATCACCTCAAACGTGAAATCTTGACAGAGCAACAGCCAGCGACAGATCTGTCCTTCCAAAACAGGCTTATTCACCAAATACTTCAATGCAGAGTGGTCCGTAAAGAATTTGAACTTGCCTCCAAGAGGGTAGTGGCGGAAATTCTGGAGCGAATACACCATTGCTAGGGTCTTCCTCTCGGTAGTGGTGTCATTCTTCTCGGCGTTAGATAATTTGCAGCTGGCGAAGTAGACGGGATGGTCGATGGTCGTCTCTCTCGGTTGCGCCAAGACAACCCCAAGTGCAATACTGGAAGCATCAATATGCACATGGAACTGCTTATCCCAGTCTGGGTGAACAAGTATGGGCGTCGTTGCTAGCTTTTCCTTCAGAGTGTCAAGGGCCTTCTGACACTCCTCCGGCCACTGAAAGATTTCTGACTTCCGCAACAATTTCTCCAAAGGGGCGGTGATCTTTGTGTAGTTGCGGATAAATCGCCTGTAATATCCTGTGTGCCCTAGAAGTGCCCGCAACTGCTTCACAGTATCGGGGGCTTCCATGTGGACAATTACCGCGACCTTGGCGGGATCGACGCAAACCCCTTGCTTGCACACCACGTGTCCCAACAGCGTGCCGAAAGGAACTGTAAAAATACACTTCTTCAAGTTCAAGGAAATCTGTAACTGGCGGCACCAATCAAACATAATACGCAACAAGGTGGCATGCTTCTTTAGCAAGCTGTAAACAGTCCAATCGTCCATGTAAACTTCGAGGAACTTGTGGATATACTCCCGGAAAGCAGCAATGACAATTCGGGAAAACATGGCTGGAGCATTTTTCAAGCTAAACGGCATCACGTGGTATGCGAACGATCCCCATTCAGTGGTGAATGTCGTTTTCGGCTTGTCTTCTTCCGCAATGCGCACCTGATGGTAACCCAAAAAACCATCTGTGAAGGAGTAAGCTTCATTGCCCGCAACATGATCCAGCACTTCGTCGCTGAAAGGAGTGGCAAACGGATCATGGATATAGGCATTATTCAGACTCCGGTAGTCGACACAGACTCGGATCTCCGCCTTGTCCTTCTTATTCTGAATGACGATGGGACTCACCCACTCTGCTTCCTCCACTGGAAAGATGAGACCTGCATCCAACATCTTTTCAATCTCCATCTTGACATTTTCTTTAATTCCTGGGTTCAGCCAGTAGGGTTGATGCTTTATGGGTCGGGCATTCGGTTTCAACACAATGAGCATTTCTCCAAGGTCACCCTTGATGCCCTTCAGATCCGCCACCAACGAAGGGAACAAGTCTTCGTATTCCTGGAGGAGGCTAAAAATTTCCTTTGTGGTCTCCTCGTCCCAGTAATCGCCCACTGTAGCTAGCTTAGGCTTCTCCTCTGTACTAATGTTGAACTTCTTGGTCTTCAGTGGCTGTAAATGGATGCCTTCAGTGGTCGGTTCGTCGTTGATGTTCCGCTCGCCCTCCTTTTCTTCAAAATACAGGTGCCTGAGGCCCTCCAGACTGTCATCATCTGGGTCTCCATTAATCCGTTGGCAAACCAACATGCGCCTGGCCTCAGGACATGATGCAACCGTGGCCCCACCAGCCCTGGGGTCGCTGAAAAATAGAACCTCCTTGATCGCCCTAGTGCCCGAGACTCCTGCTCTGTCTCCCCTTCGAACGAGAAGCACCGAAAAAACTTGTCCGTGACTTCTTGCCACAAGCGGTTCCTCGTTTCCGCTCTTCTTCCAAGTACCAGGCCTGGGGGATTGTATCCAAGGAGTGGATAAACCGATGTACCCACAGCTCTTGCGGGTATCCCAGACCTTGCCACTGTTCCTCACAGCTCTTCAGGTGGTCCCGCAGATCGAAAATCCCTTTGTACTTGTGCGCACTTCGAGGGCCTTCGTCTTCTTTAAACCGTGCCTTCAAAGCCTGAGTCGCGCAACTCCACCGCGACAGGGTGGTGCAGTGATTTTTCCACCACCTGGCCGATGTGGACTGTAGGGCGACGTCCAAAAGGGGTATCCTGCTACCTTCTGGCACCATGTATTCGACCTTTGCAATAAAATTATTCATCACCTGCATGTTGGACAGGGTGGGGTATTCTCTGAACTCAGCACTAATCCAACTGACTCAGCCAATGGCGGAACATCTCCACATGCTGGTCTCGTACCTCCCCTGCTGCCAGTCTTCCTAGGCAAGGTCCAAGCCCAAATTCGAGCTCTGGACACTACGCCAGCTGACGGAGCCTGTGGCAGTCGGGTTGATATAGTCCTCCCTCTTCCCTGCAGTCATCTGGTACAAGTGGTCCATCATCTGCGCGTCCTCCCGGTTGTCCACAGTTTCGGTATATCGCGGGCCTTGATACGGGTCGAGGGGCTGTGTGACCCATACCTCCCCATCCTCGAAGATCATCAGCTCCTTTTTGAGGTCGATGATGGCATAATTCTCAAAAGCCCAGTCGATGCCTAACAGGGCAGGGTAAGGTTCCTTGTCCCCCATTATGTCAATAACCTCAAAGTCCACGCAAGTCTTCACCCCCGCGATGTCGACCTCGACACCCTCGAGTCAGCCGATCGGTAGAATGCAATACTGGTTCACCATTCTGAGTTGGATTGGCGAGTAGGTTAGTTGTGGCCGTCCAAGAGCCTCCCACATCTTCCGTGGCAGGATGTTAACGTCGGACCCCAAATCCAACATGGTATTGCTGATTTGGAATCCCGCAACCTATGTGTTAAGCCAGAACTCTTTTCCTGTTCATCGCTTGTTCCGCTTGATGTGTTGCATGTACTAGGGGGCTGCTTGCATCGGTTCCCCCAATCCCGTATTCCCCTGTAGTGCCCCTTCCAATGTATGCTTTAGTTGTTGCCGCAGCGCATCATTGTCAACAATCTTGAGGAGTAACTGGAGCCATTCCTCAATCACGTTTCCTGCGGTGCTCGGCGCACCCGGTTCTGTCAGCACGGGCGCCTCCAGGCCTCCTGCGTCCCTCAGCTGAGAAAATGCCTCCACTGCCTCCTGGAAATACTTCTTCTAGGCTTCGGGCCTGATTAACGTGCTCGGGGAGGCTAGCCGAACAACCCGTGACGGATCTTTCCCCCGAGCGTCCTCCCTCGTTTTCTTACCTCCTCTTGTCATAATAGCTACGTGCTGCATATCTTGAGTCGCGGTTCCTCGTGGCTCAGAGACCACCAAATTCGCGCCTTGCTGCCGTGTCCGCTCTTCCCACTTCTTAATAAGTTCTGGGTAGTCCTCCATGGCGTGGGCGTTTACGCGGCACTGAGAACACCAAGGACGTCGGGGGAGGGGACATTCCCGAGCCACGTGACCCTCCTGGTTGTTGTTGTAACACTTCACCGAACCGCGACCCCCCGTGCGGCCTCTGCGCATACCGCCTCCCCTTCCCCTGGGAGCCTCATTCACCCTATAGGATGGTCGATCCAACCGGTCTGCGAGTGCGTCGAGAGCCATGCACTGCTCCGTGTTGTGAGTCGTAGAAGCACAAAAGTCACAGTACACATTGCTTGGGACATTGGAGTACTTCTGTAGTATCGGGCACATCCGAGGGGGATGCCCCATCGTCTGGAAAATCTCGCAGAATTATGTGGTGGAGGGGTTCGATTGAGGTGGGAACCCCACGTAAGGCTATTTCGGCTGGTATAAACCCTACGGATTCATCGCCGTGCCACGCCCGGTAGGTGGACCCCCCTGGATTGCCGCAACCGAGGGTCCCACACTTGTGCCACGCAGCCGAGGACATTTTGTTGCGATGTGGCCTTAAACCAGGCAATGAGTGCACCAAACGTTCGGCCTGGGTGGTCTTATAGGCTACATTTCCTTGAGCTTCTCTGTCAGACTGGCGATCTGATGCTGTAGCCCCACCAAGGAGGGATCTGTCAGGGCCGGCCCTCCTCGATATTCCTGAGGATAACCCGCCATGGCCTCAATCTTCATGGCCTGCTCCAAGCCGTCCTGCAAGTTGTCAATATTCTGCTGGGTGAGGGGGGTTCGTGTCAAGGGAAGCAGAGCCTTGATGAACCAATCCCTCTGATGGTTGGGATCGATCGGGTAGCTAATGTTTGGTCAATTTAGTGTGTCCTAAATTGCTAACATAAATTAGATTTACTCCTCACTGCGGCCATGATGCTGGATCTCTGGACGTGATGGTTCACGTGTCTCCATCAACACAAACTTTAGGGAATTAGTTATATTTCCTTTGTTATAGATAATTCGTTTCCATAAGCATATTAGATTAGCCTCCAGTTAGCCTCCAGATAGCTCTGTAATGTAATTACGTTGCCACTGTGCCGTAATATCATCTCTCTGTTATGACTGCATTTTAATATACAAGAAGACTCTGTTTCCAAGCGTAATTCGTATTTGAAGGCTGTTGCCCGAGGCTGGTGCAGAGGGCCCCTGCACACGCTGAGGTTTTGTGCATTACTGTATAGTTTCTTGTTTTATTTCCTTAAGTTCATTGTGCCATAAGTCATTCACGTGTTTATACATTGCATCTTTCATGGTATTTATGCTTCATCTCTGTTCATAATCTTTCATGCTTTACATTTTACTTCTGTCCATAATCTTTCATGTTTTATGTTGTTGTTAATTGATCAGTGTTCTTGTTTCAGATTACAAATAGGCAGCCCGGGCATTTGCATATCTTTTGACTAATGACATGGAATCAATATTGTTCTGCTGCTAATTTATTTTTCTTAGTTTTTGTTTAATTCCAGTACTGCTTTGTTTATTTCAGTCTTGCACATTTGTTTCAGTAGTTAGATTTAGATATATTAAATTACTCATGTCATTTTCAGTTACCTCCGAAAGCCACAGCTGGACTGATGGTGAGGGATTGAAGTATGAGTGTGTAGTTTGATATTAGTTTACTTTCTGTAAGTTAGATATATTAAATTGCTCATGTCATTTTCAGTTACCTCCGAAAGCCACAGCTGGACTGATGGTGAGGGATTGAAGTATGAGTGTGTAGTTTGATATTAGTTTCTTTTTTCTGCAAATTAGATATCAGATTGCTCAAGTTATTTATGGTTACCTCCGAAAGCCATAGCTGGACTAATGGTGAGGGATCAGAATATAAGTTGATGTAATTTGATTTAGATTTACTTTGTTGCAATTCTTGGATTTCTTTAAGCATAGTTTCTTTTGTGTTTAGACAACAGCAAGGATAGTTTGGTTTTCATGCTCAATAGTTCACTATTTGATTTATTAGGCTAGCAGCACATTTTCATTTCCTTTCAAGTTTTGTCATTGTATGTTTCAAATTCCTTTTTAAGTTTGAATTTGGTAAATCATTATAAAGGATATCATTGCCTTGAACAATCATAACCATACTTGTTTTTATTTTAGAATTTCCATCTCACATTAGAAAACCAAAAATGAAAAAAAGGTAAGAAATAGGTTATCTTGCACATATAGTGTGCCACACTTCATCAGCTTACGAATCCCGGATTGATAAATTAATGTAGCAATTTAGGACACACTAAATTGACCAAACATTTTGGCGCCGTTGCCGGGGAAGTGTAACTAGGTAGCCAATTTCTTAAAAAAAAAAAAAACAAAATAATAAAAGAAGGGAAAAATTGATAACTTCTTGAAGTATGCTCTCCTCTTGCACCTAGTGTGATCTGGAGGATCAGAAAAGAGAGTTATTGGTTTAGTAATTTCTTAAGTATGCTCTCTTCTTGCACCTAGTGTGACCTGGAAGATCAGAAAGAGAATTATTAGCCCAACTTTAAAAAAAATAAAAAATGACATGCCTAGAGCAAGAGATTCTAGGGGAAGGTTTATAGCTAAAGCCAAGAGTTCGATTTTCACAACTCCATCTTCTTCAAGGCATAGACCAGATTCACCACCATCTACCCCTAGCCTTAAGATTTTTGGAATTCAAGGAGCAACTGAATTAGAGGATTCTCCTATACCACCTACTAAATCCCATTTAGAAAACAAAGAGACTCTCTCTCATCCTCCCTTGATAGAAGAACTAGAGGACTTTAAGGACTCTAAAGAAACTATCATGGAAGAGGAAGTAATAGATGGAGGTAGAGGTAGAGGTAGAAGAGGAGGAAACAATGGAGACAACAATGGTGAAGGAAATAATGGAAGAAATAGGGAAGGAGATAACTTGTTTGGATTCCCTATAGTTGATGAGGAAACTCATACAACAATGAAAAATATCTCACCATTTGTCCTCCCCAACTTTTATGGATTGCGAAGTGAGGATCCTGAAACATTTCTGTTTGAGTTTGAAGTCGTGTGCCGAACCTATGACTATATGGAAGACTCTCAAAAACTCAAACTGTTTCCTTCAACATTGAAGGGAGCTGCTTTGAAATGGTTCATGGGATTAGCCACCCAATCTATTAGGACTTGGAATGATATGAAACAAAAAAATTTGGATAGATACTTGGACTATTGTATGCCCACCAATCACAAGGATGAGGTATTCAAAATGATGCAAAAAGAAGATGAAAACTTGGAAGATTTACTTGAAATATTTCAATACAACTTGAAAAGAGCAAAGATGAGCAACTTAGATGATGAAACCTTGAAAGCCCTCATATTAAAAGCCATTAGATATGAATGGATAGATATTTTAAACATGATGGGGAAAGGAGACATTTCTCAACTTCCACTTCGTGACATAATAGAACTATGTGTCCATCTCTCAAGAGGAAAATCTAAAACAGGAAAAGGGCCTAGGGATCCTTCTCTTATTAGGGCTAACAAATCTGCAACTGGATCAGTAAGTAGGGCAGAGATTGGTAACATGCTTGATGAATTCAAAACCGATATCTTAGGGAGCCTTAGTGAACAACTAGACACCCTTAAAATCCAAAACAAGCAGAAAGTAGAAACAGATGCTCTAGCCATCTTTTGTCTGAAATGTAGGAAGAAACATGCTTTAAGGGAATTTCCCTTGGATGCAAAAGTTGTAGAAACATGTATAATTTTCTCAGAGAATCATGAGATCAAGGATTGTCCTTCAATTCCTGGACTCAAAGCTGTCTTTCAAGAAGATCCAAATTCAGTAGAATCTCTCTGTTTTGTTGCAAGAAGACCTTGGCAGGGACAACAAACTCAAGGGTTTAACAACCTTATGAATCTTCAAACCCCACCAAATTGGAATCCTTGGCAACAACCTTGGCCCCAACATCAAAATACATATCAGCCATGGGTACAAGGGATGCAAAATCCTTATGGGAGATTTGCTCAATTTTATCAATATCCTCCATCTTTTCAAAATCAACAAGCTCCCCAACTTCCAAACCCAAATCCACAACTTTCATTGCCATTTCCACAACAACAACCTTCTCAACAAAATCCAAATCCTCAACTCATGCTCCCATACCAACAAAATACAAATCAACTTCCAGCTCAGCCATTGCCAAATCCTAACAATAAAAATCCTCAGAATACTTACATGATCGAAGGACAACAATTTCCTACCTATATGATTGTTCCTCTCAATGATGTACAACTCAGATCTGGTAGAGTTTTAGAAAAACCTTCTATAGATATTCAAGAGCAAGGTACCTCTGAGGAGGACTCTCTTAAAGTCAATAAGGGTTCTGAGGAAGCATCTCTTCAAAATTCAAACATTCAAAAAGAAAAATAAAAGTTAACACCCACAACTCCTATAGTTGAGCAACCTGCATCTTCATCTACACCTCCTTTTCCTGAAAGACTATAAATTGACAAGGGGGTGGAAAAACAAATCTTGTTGCCTAACTATGATTTTCTAGATGAATTGAAGAATGTTTGTATCAAGATTCCCTTGCTACAAGCCATTCGAGAGATTCATATTCTAGCAAAAACAATAAAGGAGTTGAGTTTCAAAAGACCAAGAAGGAAACTAAAAGACACAAGAAGAATCCACCCGGTAGGAAAAATTACAGATATCATGATGGGAAAAATTACCATGCAGAAGTATGTAGATCCAGGAAGTCCAATTGTCAAGACACATATAAATGGGATAGAAATTCCAAACACATTGATTGACTTAGGGGCTGCTATCAACATTATGAGTAGACAGACTATGGAATAGCTAAAACTTCCTAACCTTCTTTTTACACCTACTTTACTGCAACTTGCAGATCGATCAATTGTTAAACCAGATGGTGTATTAGAAGATATTTCAGTCTCCTTACATTCTTGGGAATATCCAGTAGATTTTATGATTTTGACTCCCAAGAGTAATCTAGGAGGGCACCCACTTATCTTAGGAAGACCTTGGCTAGCCACAGCTGATGCTTTCATTAGTTGTAGATCCGGGGATATGTACATTTCTAATGGTAATTCGACAAAGAAATTCAATTTGTATCCTCCAGCAAAAGCAATCACAGAAGTAGGAGACAATGAATGGGTCGATGATGAGGACACTATACAACCCGTCTTTACCATTTCTGAAATCAGTGAGGATAGTCAAATTCTGAACACATTAGAAAATTTTGAGACATCTTCAGAATATGACCCCACACAATTTCATTTGGAATCTGACATTGAATATTTATCATCAAGACAAATGTCTCTTTACTCTATGGAAGAGTTCGGTAGTTCTACCATTGAGATTTTTCCAGGAAAAACATTGAATATCAACAAAAATTTGGAAAAGTCACAACAGGAAGAACTAACCAAAATCTTGCAAAAACATTCTACCGCATTTGCATGGGAGTATACTGATATGAAAGGTATTGATCCTAAGACTTGCATCCATCATATCTATATTGAGGAAAACAGTAGACCAATCAGACAACCTCAGAGAAGGATGAATCCAAACCTTAGGGAGATAGTGAAAGAAGAGCTCCAAAACTACTCAATGTAAACTTCATTTATCCAATTTCAGATAGCCGATGGGTTTCTCCTTTGGTTATAGTACCTAAAAAGAATGGTAAATGGAGGGTATGCATTGATTACAGGGAATTGAACAAAGAAACTTTGAAGGATCACTTTCCTTTGCCTTTATCGATCAGGTATTAGATACATTAGCAGGTAAAAAGTACTTTTCATTTTTGGATGGTTTTAGTGGCTATAATCAAATTCAGGTAGCACCTGAAGATCAAGATAAGACCACATTTACTTGTCCATGGGAAACTTTTGCCTATCGAGTGCTTCCTTTTGGGTTATGTAATGCACCTGCAACATTCCAAAGAGCAGTACTAGGAATTTTTTCTGATCTAATCCATGATTGTGTAGAGGTTTATATGGATGATTTTACAATTTATGGTAATTCATTTGAAGAGACATTAGAAAATTTGGAAAAAGTTCTTATAAGATGTAAAGAAACAAACCTTTCATTAAGCCATGAAAAATGCTTTATGATGTTTACTGAAGGGATTGTTTTAGGACATCATATTTCAGGAGATGGGATTAAGGTTGATAGATCCAAAGTTGAAGTCATCTCCAAGTTGCCTATTCCAAATTGTCAAAGAGATGTTAGAAGTTTTCTAGGATTTACTGGTTACTATAGAAGATTTATAGAAAACTTCACTAAAATAGCATCTCCACTCTTCAAATTGCTTACAAAAGACTGTGAATTTAAATGGGATCCTGATTGTCAATCAGCCTTTGAAACTTTGAAAACAAGAATATTTGAAGCACCTATCTTGAGAGGACCAAATTGGAAACTCTCTTTCCATATTTCTACGGATGCTTCAGATACAACTCTAGGAGCTGTGTTGGGTCAAAAATATTTAGTTCCTTATGCCATTTATTATACCAGTAAAAATTTGACTCCCACAAAGTTGAACTATACTGTGACTGAAAAAGAGTTTTTAGCTGTTGTTCATGCAATTAATAAGTTTAGACATTATATAACAAGCTATGAAACTTTTATTCATACTGACCATTCTGCAATTAGATATTTAATGAACAAACTTGTTACTAATGGCAGAGTGACAAGATGGCTTTTACTTTTGCAAGAATTCAATATTACTGTGTTGGATAGACCAGGAAAACAGAATACAGTAGCTGATTTCTTGTCTAGGATTCAAAATACTAAAGAAGATTCTCCTGTAGAGGATAAGTTTCCTGATGAATACTTGTTTGCAGTAACTATTAAGACTCCTTGGTATGCAAATATTGCTAACTATTTGGTTATAGGGAAACTGCCTTCACATTTATTTCCAAATGAAAAACGAAAAATTATTCAGGAGAGTTCAAAATATTCATGGATTTCTAACGAATTGTTTAAAACAGGGCCAGATCTTGTGATCAGAAGATGTGTCAGGGAAGATGAAATGCCTGATATTCTTAAGGCATGTCATGATGAACCATGCAGCGGACACTTTGCAGACAAAAGGACGGCTTATAAAATCCTCTCTTTAGGATATTATTGGCCTTCTCTCTTCAAATATGCAAAACAATATGTCAGAAGGTGTGACAGCTGCCAAAGAGTAGGGAAACCTACCCTTTCAAATGAAATGCCATTGCAAACACAGGTACTCATTGAACCCTTTGAAAAATGGGCTTTAGATTTCATTGGACCTATTAATCCACCATCTAAGCAAAAGAAGTATATATTGGTTTGTACCGATTATGTTACTAAATGGGTAGAAGCCAAAGCATTAGTATCTGCTACTGAAAATTCAGTTGTTCATTTTCTTTATGAGGATATTTTTACTCGCTTTGGTGTTCCAAGAGAAATTGTGACAGATCAAGGAAGCCAATTCACATCCAACCCGGTGGAGAAGCTGATGGAAGAATACAAAATCAAGCATAGAAGATCTACTCCTTACCATCCACAAGCAAATGGTCAAGTGGAGTCTACCAACAAAGTTCTCGAAAGTATCATCACCAAAAATTTTCATCTACATAGAAGAGATTGGGCAGAAAGGCTTCCTGAAGCCTTGTGGGCCTACAGAACTACATGGAGAAATACAACAGGACATTCTCCCTATGAACTTGTTTATGGGAAAGAAGTCCCGCTCCCCATTGAGTTCCAAGTCAAGACCTTCAAGATAGCAGTTCAGTTGGGGATGGACTTATCAGAAGCCCAAAAGCATAGAATGGAGCAGTTGAATGAGCTAGATGAGATCAGACAAGAAGCAATTTTAAGAACCGATCTAGTTCAATATCAAAGAGCTAAATGGCATGACAAGTACATCAAAGAGAAGAAGTTTCAAGAAGGAGATTGGGCATTGTTATTTGATTCCAAGTTTAAAGATTTCAAAGGAAAATTTCAGACTCATTGGCTTGGGCCATATGAGATTGACAAGATCTTTAGCAATGGAGCGGTAAGAATCAAGACCATTGATGAGTTTCAAACTACTCTGATTGTGAATGGCCACAAATTGAAAGTTTATCATAAGCCACTCTCAAAAGAGGAATTTGTCAAAATGTTTCAAGAAAATTCTGCAATCAGGCTGGTACAGAGAAATTCTTCTTCTCCACCAGCCTAGCTTTTGTTCTTTTCAGTTTAAAAAAAAAAAAAAAAAATTGTATAAGCCTGAAAACCAATCACTGATTGGCAGTATTATACAGAAAATATAGGGTGAAAATCAGGAACACCTGACACCCTATATTTTCCAAAAAAAAAAATCTCTCTTTCATTTCACAAGTTTTGTGACCACCCACTCCATTCCATTCCACTTCATTTCACTCCACTTCATTCCATTTCACTTCATTTTTTTTCTATTTCATTCCATTTCACCAATAAAATTCTCTTTCATGACCATTTCCATTTATTCAATTGTCATCCAATCATTTCCATTCACCCAAATAATAGTTGTGTCAGTTTCCGCAGCTGACACCAGTTTCCACAGCCAAAAGCAGATTCCGCAGCTACCACTCTGTTTTTCAAAAGAATGTACAGCCAGATGTTATTTCCATAATCATGAAATAAAATGCAGGTATGAGGACCAATTATGAAGACATGGAGCATTCAAGATATCAATGAGGAGCAACTAATTGAAGACCAAGGAAAAATGGCAAGAATTCCAAGGTATGAGTAAAAATTTATTTCAAATAGCATTTAAAACACATTTTTATATAGTTATAAACCATAAGCTCCATTATGTGCAATGATTGTATTGACAAACTCCATAACCACTCCATGATCTCTGTACAATCCTCCCACAATCCTTGCATTCATTCTCAAACGGTCCCATAATTAAACCTCCGATCTTCACTCATACTCCGATATTCCACCTGTGACAATGAAACGTAGTTGATTTGACTATGGCTTCTTTCAGCCGCATAAAATCCGTAGCCGTTGTATAAACGTGCTTACATTTATTCTGCAGCCACCAAATTTTAAAACACTGCCGGATGTGTTATACTCCTCCTATTGTTCTATTAATCTCACAACCGCATTTCCGCCGTGCTCACGTAACCCTTCTCTGTTCCGTTTCACCCCATTTCATTCTCTGTTACGCTACAGTTTGTATACCCACTCTCTGATATCTACCTACAGTCATCGTGCTCATTTCCGTTCATTTAGCCGTCCTACTTCCATTGAACCCTCCTCACGCAGGCAAGTTTTTAAAGAGCAGAAAGAAGGATGGGTAAATTGTTGAGAGCAGAACCAGAGGGACCTAAATTCATGGAAGGATACCCGCAAGTCAGGGATATATTGAAGAAGGCAAAGTGGCTGCGGTTTATCCAAAAGTTTAGAGGCTACCATAAAGAAGTGACAAAATATTTTGCAAGGTCTTTCAATGGCCTGGAGGCAGAGATTGGAGACCTTAATTTTACGGTGAATGAGGCATCTATAGCATCTGCCACAGAACTTCTTCAAGAGAGTGAACGTTGGTTTAAGAAAAAAAGCATTAGTGATGAAGCCTGGAGAGTAATTCTACATAACCCAGGTATGGACATAACTATTTTTAAAAGAGGAATTCCTGTTCATGCTTTGAAAGAGGAATGGGCTACTTTGTTGCTAGTTGTTCAAAAATTTATCACCTGTGAAGGCCATTTTGGGTCAATGTATATGTACCATACCAGATTGCTGATGAACTTTCTAGATAACCAGACCCTTAATTTGCCATATTTTCTATTAAATAGTTTGAAGAAAATGTCTGTGACTGTTCAGAAACATTTAGGAGATGTAGAACCACATCTATATCACCATGGTCTTGTAAAAATTTTGATTGAAAAACAGTTAAAAGAGAAGAAGGATACATGGGAACAATTTTTGATTAGAAATTTCTTTGAGGAACCTCAAGAAATTCATGAAGGTAGCACATCAAGAAGGAGTAGGAGAAAAAGAACAAATGATGAAACTCAAAGTACTCCTACTACTACAATTGAAAGAACTAGTAGGGAAGAGAGATTGTCAAAAAGGAAGAAGAAAGAAACCAAGGGTAAAAAGCCAATAACATCAAAAGAGAGAAAAAGTATTGAGGCTATGCATCAAACCCCTTCTTCCGAAGAAGATCATCAAGTGTTATCTGAAAGACTAGTTCACCTTCAAGAATAGTCATCTATGGCCAAGAAGAAAGGGAAAGGAAAACAAAAGCAAAAAGACAGTGGTCCACATCGTGTGAGAAGAAGTTCTAGGCTTAAGGGGAAGTTGAGGAAAACGAAAATGAAAGGACCCCATTTTATTGATTTGGGAGAAGAAACATCTAAAAAATCCCCAGCTGGCCATAGTCCATCTCACTCTCAGTCAGACAGTGAACCTAGTTCATTTCATTCTCAGTCAGACATTGAACATAGTTCATCCCATTCTCAGCCAGACGTTAATGTGAGTCCTTCTCAGCCAGATTTTGAAGACAACTCTCCTCCACGGCATTTTGGGGACAGCCCAATAAAAACGACACCTGAGATAGACCCAAAGCAACAAGAAGTATATGATTATATATAATCTTTAGAAAGAGCAGCTACGGGTCCCAGTACTTCGTCCACTCAGCCTCACACAGCACAAGATGATCTAGTCCAATCACTGAAACAAGAAGTCTTTGAGCTAGAGCTTTTAAATAGACACATTAAAAATGAAAATGAGACATTGAAAGAACAAAGTAAATTGGACAAAATCATTCATGATAATACCATGCTACATCTGGGACTATGGCAGAAGAAGAACAGGAAATTGAAGAGGAAATGCCAGAAGTTAAGCAGAGCACTGATTAATATCAAATTCAGATGCTTGATGAAAAAGCCCAGGATGTTAGCAACACCAAGGAAGAGGAGGAGAGGACTGGATGTACTGGCTGAAGTGTCAAGGCATATGAATTGAAGAAGGATTATCAAAATTTTGGTTGCATGAGGACATGCAACACCTTCACAGTGGGGGTATGTTGAGTCTCAAATCTGCATCTTTCCTATACACCTTTTTAGACCTTTTTCATTCACCTGAACCTTCTAAGTTGTCAATATCATTGCATATCAATTGTAAAAGAGCATCTAAAATGGTTTTTAACTATTTTTTGTGTCTGCTGTTTGATTTAGATTTTTGCTCATTTAGCTGCGGAATCTTGCCACTTTCCGCAGCTGCTGCAACTTTCCGCAGCCATTTTGTGAAAGTCTATGTTGCAGGTGTCTTCAGGAAAATCACTGAAACAAGAAGTCTTTGAGCTAGAGATTTTAAATAGACACATTAAAAATGAAAATGAGACATTGAAGGAACAAAGCAAATTGGACAAAATCATTCATGATAATACCATGCTACATCTGGGAATATGGCAGAAGAAGAACAAGAAATTGAAAAGGAAATGCCAGAAGTTAAGCAGAGCACTAGTTAATATCAAATTTAGATGCTTAATGAAGAAGCCCAGAATGTTAGCAGCACGAAGGAAGAAGAGGAGAGGATTAGATGTACTGGCTGAAGTGTCAAGGCATATGAACTGAAGAAGGATTATCAAAATTTTTGTTGCATGAGGACATGCAACACCTTCACAGTGGGGGTATGTTGAGTCTCAAATCTGCATCTTTCCTACACACCTTTCTAGACCTTTTTCATTCACCTGAACCTTCTAAGTTGTCAATATCATTGCATATTAATTGTAAAAGAGCATCTAAAATGGTTTTTAACTATGTTTTGTGTCTGTTGTTTGATTTAGATTTTTGCTCATTTAGCTGCGGAATCTTGCCACTTTCCGCAGCTGCTGCAACTTTCCGCAGCCATTTTGTGAAAGTCTATGTTGCAGGTGTCTTCAGGAAAATTGAGCCACATGGGCAAGTCAGAAATGATGTGGACATGGATCGTGTCCTATTGGCTTGGGAAAATTCACCTAAGGAGGCTGTGGTCAAAGATGGCCAAGTGGAAGTCAAATGTAGAGTCCCACGGTGACAGGACTCTGTTTCTCATCACGTGAAGATTTGTATGACCATTTCTAATTTACAGGAGACACATCAACACCTGTACACGGCTCCATAAGCCGAATCCAACATCCACTCTTTATAGATTTACTCCTCACCGTGGCCATGATGCTGGATCTTTGGACGTGATGGTTCACGTGTCTCTATCAGCACAAACTTTAGGGAACTAGTTATATCACCTTTGTTATAAATAACGTGTTTTCATACGCATAATAGCTAGCCTCCATATAGCTCTGTAATTTAATTGCGTTGCCACTGTGCTGTAATATCATTTATCTGTTATGACTGCATTTTAATATATAAGAAGACTCTGTTTCCAAGCGTAATTCGTATTTGAAGGCTGTTGCCCGAGGCTGGTGCAGAGGGCCCCTACACACGCTGAGGTTTTGTGCATTACTGTATAGTTTCTTGTTTTATTTATTTAAGTTCATTGTGCCATAAGTCATTCACGTGTTTATACATTGCATCTTTCATGGTATTTATGCTTCATCTCTGTTCATAATCTTTCATGCTTTACATTTTACTTCTGTCCATAATCTTTCATGTTTTATGTTGTTGTTAACTGATCATTGTTCTTGTTTCAGATTACAATACGCAGCCCGGGCACTTGCACATCTTTTTATAATGACTAATGACATGGAATCGATATTGTCCTTCTGCTAATTTACTTTTCTTAGTTTTTGTTTAATTCCAGCACTATTTGTTTATTTCAGTCTTGCACATTTGCTTCAGTAGTTAGATTTAGATATATTAAATTGCTCATGTCATTTTCAGTTACCTCCTAAAGCCATAGCCGGACTAATGGTGAGGGATTGAATTATGAGTGTGTAGTTTGATATTAGTTTACTTTATGCAAGTTAGAAATATTAAATTGCTCATGTCATTTTCAGTTACCTCCGAAAGCCATAGC